>CANXYC011698734.1:0-33233 GCA_948193065.1 Aleurites moluccanus
GGAAATCTGAATAATTTTATTGAGCATAGAGATCAAGTATTTATACAGCAGATGCATAACTAAATTTGCAGAGAAATCTGCCACAAGAAAGCATAAATATCTACCAAAAAAATAGCATAAAGAACAGGACATATTGTAACTAATTCTTGACTCCTTCAACTGAATATCTGCAGCATCTTGAGTCACATGGTTCAACATGGAATATGAATAGAGCATAATTATTACTACATTCTTAAATCTGGAAATATGGGGCCAATCAGGGAAATACCCAATTCAGGGCCTCAATTTTTATCAAAAGCTCAATTTGGGTCATATAGAAAAAAATAGACAAATTTCCCCCTTATACTCAATTTTCGGACCAATTGAGGATTTAGTCCGTTAATTCGACTATCCATGTTAATTGTGTGACCCAATTTTTAAATTAAATTAAAAAAAAAAAAAAAAAAAAAAGAGAGTTAAAACCCATACCAGATCTGGGTTTCATCCTCCATAGCTGCCATAGAAGAAACAAATAAAATGCAACAAGCAATTTAGGTCTAAAATAATAGCATTAACATCATCAATATCACTCATAGCTAACATAGAAAAAAAAGTTAGACTAACAGTCAACTACCTCAGCAGTAAAAAAAAAAAAAAAAAAAAACCCACCATTTCAGGGAAAAAAAACCCTCCATTGCCAGTTTAATGCTCCTTTAATAATGATTTCATTTCCATTTATCAAATATGCTAGTGATTATATTATTCTACATCAGTTTAATGGGTTTTTTTTTTCTACGTGATCCAAACTGAGCTTTTGACTTAAATTGAGACCCTGAATTGAATTTTTTCTTGGGTCAATCATTAAAATTTTGAAATCTAATTTAAAATAATATAAAATCCAAAAAAATATTTTTATATTCGTTACTTTATTTAAACATTCTTAAAATAAACATAATTTTTCATAAATTGAGATCACAAATTGAATATTTTCTCGGATCAATCGTTAAAATTTTGAAATCTAATTTAAAATAATATAAAACCCAAAAAAATATTTTTATATTCATTACTTTATTTAAATATTCTTAAAAAAAACATAATTTTTCATAAAAATAAGATTTTAAAATAGTTAAAAATTGGGGGTGTTGAGAGTTGAGATATGTCCAAAATATTAGATTATTTTTAAATATTAATCATATTTTAAATAAATTTTAATAGATAAAGTTACCTTATAATTTTAAATTAATCAATTACCTTTTTTAAAATAATAATGATTTCTTAAATAAAAGTAGTTCTAATTATAATTAATATACTTTATAATAAAACATCAAAGAAATTATATTTTATATTTTAGAGATTGTGTAATGACAACTCACAAAACATTATAGCTAATACTCTTAGAGAATCTCCAATAGGCTCTTTAAATCAACAAATATCTTTATTTTAAAGAGTCAATGATAATTTATGGACTCCAATAGGCTCTTTAATTTGAAAAAATAAAATACAGAGTGGAGCTTGACTCTCCATATGTGGAGAGGCAAAACCAACTCTCTACATAAAACATTTAATATGTATATTAAATATTCTATAGTTTTCAAAGTAAAAGTTTTGCTGGGAATTGGTAAATAAAAATGGAGGGAAAAATAATTAAAGAGAGAGGAAAATATTAAATTATGATTATTTATTGAAAAATTAATTTTGAAGAGTCATTATATAGAGTTCTATTAGAGTTCCAAAAAAAAATTGACTCTCTATTTTATAAAAACATAGAAGATCTTTATTTTAAATATTATACTCTTTAAAATAAAGAATTGCATTGGAAATGCTCTTAGAAATTACAAAAGTGCAACTAATATTCTCTTTTTCCAAGAGCACTGAAAGACTCAACCGTTTAATAACTTTTCGTTTCTTCTTCTTCTCACTGTTTCATCTATTTTATGGATCTGCGAGTCGTCTTCTTCTTCTTCTTCTTCAAGTCTCTTTACTCAAAATTAGGACACCGGCTATGGGAATGTGGTTCCCAACCCCAAGCGAATTGGGACTATGAGGACTTGCAAATTGGGACGTGAGTTCCTGAATTGAGGTATCAGGGGGTTCAACGAATTAGGTAACCATGACTTGTCTTTCCTAAGAAATACATACACATCCAGCATCCAGGGTAACTAGGTTCTAGACAATGATGGAAGTAAAGAAAATTCCCCTAGTCCTGCAGCTTTGATAAAATGACTTCAACATTATGAAAGCCCTCACATCTAATAATGACTCCAATAAATTCTTGACCAATCTGTTCACCATCTGGATGGATCTCACACTGCTATAAGGTACAGAGGTGTATAAACTTCTCTCTATCAGCCTAAAGTTGGGTTTGTAATCTAACAATTTTCAGAAACTGCAACAACCAGATTATATGTGCTCCAGGGCCAATATCAGCATAAATAGAAGATGATGAAAGTCATAGATGACCCATTTCAAAAAAAGTTAATTCAATCCTTGGGTTCAACCATCATCAAAAGTTTAGATTAAACTGACTCAGTTATGCCACGAAATGAAGGAATGACCAGTGTCAAAGTTTGGAGACAAGTAGGAAAAGGCAAGGCTCAAGTTGGTGAAGCATGACGTTTGAAAATGATGGCAATCCAAACATTCGACAGACAACAAATTGATGGAAAAGAGCATAAGAAACCCGCTGCCACCAATCCACCCTCAAAATATTTGCACTTAGGACCTTAACAGTCTCTTGCTCAACCATGGTAAATACTCGGTGACAATGTCAAATGCTTAGGGAATTTCTAATTATCTTGCATAACTGGTGTTCCCAGATTTTTGTGTTGAAACCTAGATATCCCATAATTACATTCTAGAAGGGTGTAATTTTTGCCATAAAGTTGGGATATTTGTCTGCAGTGCAAGGGATTAAGTGAGATCAAGTCTGATTATTATTCACAAAAACGAAGAAAATGAGAATTACAAAGTCAGGCTCTAAATTGTAAGCAGAGCACTGAAACCAGTCCAATTGGATACAAAAGCAGCATTTAAAGTAGGGAAAATTACTAATTGAAAACACAATGGAAGGCAGTGGCTTGACTAAAACTAACTGAAATTTTATACAATTGGCTTTACACAGTTAACCTCAGAAATAGCTTGAACACATAAATTTTAGGCACTATTAAATCCAGAAACCAATTAGAAAAAACAGAGAATAAACAAAGCAAGCAAGCAAAACATAAACAATAACCCAAAGATTGAAGCAGACATACCTGTGAGGAAAAGTTACGTACTTGGTCATGGGCACCGTAACAATATTCCTTCTTGCATTAACAGCCGATTTCTGTACAGCAGCAATAACTTCCTTAGCTTTCCCAACCCCAACACCAACTTGGCCTTGCTTGTCACCAACCACCACAATCGCTCTAAAATGCAACTGTTTCCTCCCTTAACAACTTTAGTAACTCTTCTCACCTCTCTAAAATGCAACTGTTTCCCTCCCTTAACAACTTTTGTAACTCTTCTCACCTGCACCACTCTCTCCTCAAGCCCATCTCTAACTTTCTCCTTTTTCCCTTTCGAACCAAATCCAGTAGCCTTTTTTATCTTAGAGTCCATTACATACACATCGTTACCCAAAACGCTCTCCCCACTAAAAACGGGTCCGTACAACTCTTCATAAGCAGAAGCAATTTCTTCTTTGGTTCAAATGGGGCCATCGTCGAAAGAGGGCGGACGAACATAGTCTTCTGGTGGGGTTGGCGGGTCAAAAACGATGTCTTCATCAGGGTTGATGTTGTCGAAGAAGGTGGTGTCAATGTCACTTGATTGGGCTTTGGCAATTGCGGCCGGATGGGAAGAGAGGGAGAGAAATTGAAGGAATTGTGGTGAGAAAGAGAAAGAGAAAGACTTTGTAGGTTTTATAAGAGAAAGGCGAGGCGTGGTGTGGAGTGAGAAAGAGGAGAGTGAAGAGAAAGTTGATGCTGTTACAGTTGCTGCCATTGTTGAAGAGAGATTGGTAGAGAGGTGAAGGTAAGGGAAGGCTTATCCCCAAAACCATTGAAAATAAAGGATAAAATGGGAAACGAGAGACCAAAAGGCATCGATGAAGCCAGTCCTTACAGGGGTAAAGTTGGAAATTTAAAATTAGAAAGCAAGAAGAGAAATATTATGTTTTCCTCTTTTTATAAGATTTTGTATGTTCCAGACCTTTATAGGGTCATTTATTCTGATTGTTTGTTCACATGTTAAAGAAAATTTATTGTTGTTGCAGTTGAGGGCTACAAGAAAAGGGAAATTAAACTAGCTTTATCAACTCATCCAATGCAAATTTTTCAAAATAAATTGCTATTACTAGTAAAGCAAAAATATATATAAACATAAATAAACTTTCACTAATATTTAACAAGTATACCCTGTGAAAAGAATGTATTTTGTCTTTATCTCTATTTTTCCTCCCAAATACCATTAAAAAAAAAAATCCTCCCTGCTAAAAAACAATCAGTATAGAGCCAAAAACATGTTAATAGACCATGATTAGACAGCAATTGGTTGTTTGATTTGTTCCTCCACTTTGTTGTCATGAAACTTGATAGCTTCCATATCAAATTATAGTGAAAAATTATACTTATTGAAATCAGGAAGAACACCAAGGCCAGTATAGCAGTCATCAATATAATGGTCATCTACTAGTCTTATTGTACTGTGAGATGAATTTGAGTTTTGCATAGCTGCAGCTGCTGCTGGTTGGGGATAGATGCTAATGCTGGTGACATTATTGAATGAATTAGTCTTCTCTTCCTCTTTGGGTCTATAAGGACCAATATCCATAGACCATGTCACAAGACTGTTAGATTCTTCTTGCTGTTCTTTATGCTTAAGTTGTTCTTTGAGAAGTGCTAAAGATGCTTCCTCTTCATCTTTAGCTTGGTATGTATAGGTAGTTTTGGTTTATGGATGGCTCTGCTTCTGTTTTCACTTTCTTGATGGAGAAATACTGATTCCTCGCGTTCAAAAAAAAAAAAATTTGATTCAGATAATTAAGGATAGAAAATATTCAATATTTAGATTTCAGGTTAGCAACAGAATAGGATTATAGGGTGTTCCCAAACAAGGAAAAAATATTATGGATAATAAAAAATTATTAAATCAAAAAATATTTTTATCAAAACTATTTTTTGAAATAAACGAATTTTGATATTTATAAAAACTTCAATTGAATCCAAAATTAATTATTTATTTTTATTGTCAAACGATTTTGAATTAAAATTTAATCCTTCACTCCAATTAAGGGTGTTTAGATTTGCAACTGATAATTGTCAATTTGAAATAAAAATATCTTTTTTAGCTGGAATTTGCTTCAATTTTACCTGTTACTAAATTTTACTGATTTGAAAGAGATAGATTAATAATTGGTCTCTAAAAGTTGAGCACCCAAATATTCAAATAATTTCTCAATTATCGACGCTTACACCCAAATATTCAAATAATTTCTCAATTGTCGACGCTTACATTTTTAGACGACAATTAAATTTTTTAGTTGGACATATAAGAGTGTTTGGTAGAGCGATTATCAAATATGCAATTGATATAAAAGTGCAATTGACAAATTGCAAATAGTTATAAACAACTCATAATTGTATATGAAATTTGCTGATTGAAGGAAATTTTATCACAATCGGAGTTTTTTTTATGGGTCAACCAAACAATGTAAATTTTTTTTTAAAATAATGAAAATTTTTAACAACAAACAATTAACTAATTATTAGACTAAACAATGTATATTTATTAAAATTAAATGAAATTTTATTGATAATGAAATTTTATTAGAGATATGAAAGCTAAAATTTTGTAGGCAGTAAGATTTAGCCCTAGTGCCATGAACTTGCTGTTTTCTAGCAGCCTTAGTAAGAGTTTAATTATCACAACATAATTGGCTGTGTCTCAAGCTCTGAAGTAAGAGAAGGTGTTGTAATTTTATCCATTTTAGAAGCATTTTTTTCCCCGTCTATTATCTTTTAGAATCCTTCCAAAGGGGACGTGTCAGCATGATAGAAAAGGTCAAGGGCAATATTGTCATATAGCTAAACAGACTTGCCTTAATCCAATTTTAATTTTGAACATAAAACTAAATTAAAATACTATGATTTGTAATATTAGGAAGCTGAACTCACGAGATTCTTGCTCTCATCCTCGTAAAGAGTAAAGGAATCTCCAGTCTCCAGCCCATTTTGCTTTACAAAATCTCCTGCACATTGTAAAAGAGTTTTGAATATCTAGAAAGCAAATAGACCAAAAAACGAAAGCAAGTTTTTTCAAGTTTCACTCGCCTGTGTTTTCAAGAACATAAATTCTACTCTTGTTGTTAGACCAATACCTGTGTTGTCCACAGTAAAAACAAATTGCTTTAATTGGACAAAATCCATATCAAACTATTAACAGCTCAAAAAGAAACAGAACGAGAAAATAAAAGGGCAACATGCACAAGAAAATAAAAGGGCAAAACATATAAAAACGCTTACTTGAACTTCAAGCTCCATTCTTGGTTAGTGTATACATTTCTAATCACAAATTGGATGCCTTCTTTATCAGAGAGGATAGGAAGATTTTCCTCTGCCTCTCTCTGTATTGGCATGCAAAGCAATAAACACACACTAGATAAGCTTTGAATATATCAGAGAAGATTACCTTAGGAAACTGTTAAAAGCAATTATTAAAATGCTTAAAAATAAGTTGCCAGATAATGATAGTTACTCTTTCTTACTCCCATTACAAGGATAATTATCTCTTGTGTCTGTCTCTCTCTGTTTTTTTTTTGGGCTCTCCCATTTCTTGTTTTTGTAAAGATTTTTTCGAGGAGGGAAGAGATTAATTATTCGGTTCGATTCCGATCGAACTTCTGATGCTATGACTTTTTATTTTTATCGTTTTTTAATTGATCCGATTCTAAAAACATTGTTATAAACACTTTTTACTAGAATAAAAAAAATTCACCAAAATAAGAGAGTGATTAAAATAAGATATGTCATATATATATATAATTTTTATAAAAAAATATAAAATATATTTACATATATATATATATATATATATAAGTATGTGGGATAGAATTAGAGTAATATATAAGTATGTGGGATAGAATTAGAGTGAGTACACTAGCCTCTCATTTATAAATGGGGCAAATTTTATTCATTTTATTAAAATCGAGTTAGATGAATATCCAATCGGACATGTCAAAATGAAACCCATAATCCCTCTTTTTCTTTCAAATGATTCTGATAACACCGAGATTTAATCTATTCCTTTTGTTTTTGGGTTCTAAGTTGTCGTTTTGCTTTTAATTTTAGTGAGTAATATCTACAATGTTTTCTTTTTAATTTCTATAATTTTTATTATTTATAAAAATGATAATTTTCATTTTATACAACGATATTTAAATATTAACACCTGCTATTATATATTTTAACTTTACCATTAAACAAAGATCAATTAATATTTGGTTGAAGCTCTCAGCTCGATCTCGATCACTTATTTTTTGCAGCATAAAAGATTTTAGAAAGGGTTTTACTAATAGAAAGCCACAACAGAAGTTGCAATTTCACCATAGTCCAACTGCTCTATGGCATTGCCATTTTGATGCCAAGGATGACTTCTTTTTGTCATCAGATTGACCATATCATGAAGATGAAAGCTGCACTCAAGTCCATGTTGCATCAACAAAATTTATGTTAAAATTTTACCATTGGATGAAACAAAATATGACCAGTATATCAAATAATGAAAATAAATGAATTCAATTGCAGAATTTCATACCACATAATTATAGCTCATTTCGTTATAGGAGTTATTAGCAAGTCCTTCACAAAATCAAAATGCTAGGCTTGCCATCCAAAACAATGAAAAATAGCAATCATCAAAATCTTCATAGCAAGGGGGAGAAGGAGCAGGGGAGTATTTATATAATTATATACTCTCTTTATCATAAATGATAAATTTTTTTTTCTTTTTCGTCCTTTTTTAAATATTAGTTTAATAGATAATTGTTAAATATGTCTTTTATTAATTTACATTAATATCATCACATATATAATTATATTTTTACTTTTTATATATTAAAATTACAAATTTAGACTAAAAATAGTTATATTTTAATTATTATAAATATTGAAGAAAAAAAATTGGAAACTATATAATAAAAGTATTTTAGGATATTTTATGAAGGAAGTAATAAAATTAATATAATAAATTGAAAATAACTACAATTCTTAATATATATGTAAAATGAAATAGAATTATTTTTTGGAACTTTAAATATTTGTCATTTATGGTTAATATAAGAAAACTATCAAATAGTCTCAATTATTGGAAAAAACAACTACATCTGTGAAAATGTGGAGTAATAATGTAGAAAATAAGAGAAAATAAAAAAAAAAATATTAATTTCTCATCCTTTTTTAAAGCATTTAAACAAAATATGACAGATATTTTGAAATGAAGAGAGTAATATCATGAATCCCTGTTCAATTTACTTCCATTGGTATAAGCATTAGAATAGAAACAAAACAATTATGTGGATTGTTGAATTCAAACATTACTTGTACCAAAATACCATGAGGGAAATCAACAACTACTATAAAAGGATTTTATCAATCAGACAGAAATCTAAGGATGAAAAATGATCCAACATACAAAAGTAATCCAATTAGGAACTGAAGAACAAGACCAGCACAATTGGATTTTAATACATTGAAGTTAATGAAGAGAATCTATAAATTAGTATTAATACATATGTCTTGTAAATATGTAGTTTTTTTCATATTAATATAAAAATACATTTTAAAATTTCAAATATATTCTATAGATACATTTAGATGAAATTTCCATATGTTTCATCTTCTAAATGGTGAGCTACTTGGTAGCAAAGAAGCAAGATTGGAGTTCACATACACATTAGCAACTAATTTCTGGGCCTTGGAGTGGACAACAGCCCAAGGCTATAGCTCAAACTGAACAAATAGCCATTATACACAGCCCAATCCATTAGGTTATGGTCTCTTGGCTATGGGCCATGGTTGAACCATTATGTTTTTGTTATTATTATTATTATTATTTTTGTTAACATGTGTTGACTTGCTCAACCGCCCACCGATAAGCCCTACGCAACGCGTGGCATCAACTTCGCCTACGTGAGTACGTGTTGCTTAAATAAGCTTGCCACATTTTCTTCTTCATTCTTATAACCAGAGCAAAGAATGAGGATACAGAAACCCAAAATAACACAGAAATTGAACAAGCATCAAACTTCTCAACCCAACAATGGCTGCCATTTCCATAACTAAAAGCGTCATGTTTAATCTCTCAAAAACCTTCCCTCTTTCCCGTCCTCTTTTTCTCGGATCCTCCCACAAAGTCTCTCGGGTCTTCTTCACCTCTGCCTCCAAACATAACCAGGTATTCAATTAATTTAGGCTTATTTTAATAAAATGGTCGTGTTACTAATTGTCAAATTTCTATTGAAATTAACTGATTGAAGTGTGGTTCGTCCGCCTGATGCCCGCCAGCTTAAGCATCAGGTGGTATGGTCCTCTTGTCTGGTTATGACGTCCATTTGATGTCTATTAGGAGATTCGTGTGCATGATTTGGTATCATTTGGTAACAGGTCGGAAGTTGGCGATATCTTAAATCAAACGGACATTAAAACTATATGCACACTTAAATAATGAAATATCTGTCATGAAAATATATATAAGAGGAGAAATAATTATTAATTTCTCATATATATAAATATATTGATTTCAGGGACGGAATGCAGAGGAGGAGAACAGAAGCAGAGCATCGGATTTCACAGATATGGCTAAAGAAATTACAAAGGAAAGCGTGGAGAGAGCGAAAGAACGCGCAGAGCAAGCAAAAGAACGGTCCGAAGAAATGAAAGAGAAGGCGAAAGAACGCGCAGAGGAAATGAAAGAGAAAGCCAAAGGCTACGCACACGAAACCAAAGAAAGTAGTGAAGGCATGGCTCAATTGGCAGCCGAGAAAACCAAAGAAGGCGCTTATAAAGCAAGAGAGAGCGCAGAAAAAACGAAAGAGAAAGCAAAAGAATATGCTTATGACACTAAAGAGAAGGCAAAAGAAGGGACAGGGAAAGTTACAGAGACTGCACATGATGTGAAAGAGAAAGCTAAAGAATACACTGAAACGGCAGCGGATAAGGCAAGAGGTGGGACAATTAAGGTGGTGGAAACGGTGGGGAGTGTAGGAGATAAAGCGAAGCAGACAGTGAAAGGAGCGTGGGATGCGGCGATGGGGACTACACAAAAGGTAAAAGAGACTCTGGTAGGGAAAGATGATGATGGTGATGCTAATGATAAAAGAGGGTAAACGATGAATGAGGATGTGGTGGATTTGAGGCGGCGCGCTGGTGGCGGAGAGATGGATAATGGCGGTAAGAAGAGAGAGTGATTAATTTAAGGAGTTGTTTGGTTTAGTCCTTTAGCTTTTTTTCAGTTTTGTTAACAAAATAAATATGTGGTTTATGTGAAGAGATTTTTCTTGTTATCTTGTTTTTAGAAGGATTATTGCAAATTCAATTAGTAAATTAATAAATTGCAAAACTTTTATTTAACTTAGTTTTCATGGGAACTCTATAATTTTCATTTTATTTTTATCTTAAATTTTTTTTTTAATAAAATTGTAATTTGATTAATCTTTGCTTTTAAATGTTAAAGAATTCAAAGCCTGGTTTCATAATTCAAAATTTTCCAAATTATTATGAGATATATAATTAACAAAATTTAATTTTTTGATTAAAAATTTATTTTGGAAAATATTATTAAAAATTTTACACACTCTTATTTAAATTAAATATAAACAAAATTAAAATTAATTATTTTTTACTTTTTAATTATTTTGATCCAGAAAATTTAATTATTTATCACTTTAAAAACTTGTTTGATATACTTTAGAGGTGGCCAAGCTAATCACAGGTAACCTATAGGCTCTTAAGAAGGTTTTTTTTTTTGGTTTTTTAATCTTATATCAACCAAAAAAAAAAAAACAGAAATTTAGTTTTTGAAATAAAATAGCCATTGATATGATATATTTAATTATGTAAAAATAAATTTATAAATAACTGTTTGATAATTTTAAAATTTTTATTCTATTTAAATTTTGATCCAATGTATGTGAAATAAGTCTTAAAATTTATTTTAAATACATAAATTGAATCATTAATTATATCAATAAAATTCAAAATTCAATTGATTTATTAGGATAAGTTTTAATGCTTTAACTTGTGAAATTCTAAAATAAATACTTGTAATTTTTTTTAAAGAGCTACATCACTCTTAAATCATTATAACAGGTTGATGTTATGGTACTTTAGGATTTTATATATAATTTTTCCTTAATTAAATTTTGATGATGGTATTAATTATAATTTATGCAATAATCCAATTTTTTTTTAATGTTGGGTTAGTTCTGTGGACTTCTCTGCTTCTCAAGACATTAGATGCTCTTGCAACCCTGTTTTGTCCAACCAGCGGGCATGTGTGTTAGGCAGCAATCCAAGCTGAATAAGCCCACATCCCATCCTATGGAGATTAAGGGTGTTGATATCCTACTATAAAATTTAATTCTTTCTTCATTTTATTTATATAAATATAATTATTTTTTATAAAAATTAAGAAATAATAATTTTTTTTTAATTGATTTTTTTTTTAATTTACCCATAACACATCAATTATTATTACTTTCATTTTGTTACTTTGATTATTTTTGGAAATTACAATGAAAAAATTTATTGAATGGTGTCCAAGAATATAAATGGATAAGTAAAAATTAAAAAGAGATATATTAATTTATATTTTTATAATGTAATTTAATTTAATGTACTATGAAAAATTATTTGTCACTACATAAAAATTATCATATAATTAATGCATTTTATAAATTAAAAAAGGACAAAATAGACTTTGTACTTTAAATCTATTTCAAGTAAATTTGCTTATTTAAATAAAACGTTTAGAATATAAATTTTTCCTATATAAATGAAACGGAGGGAGTAATTGTTTAAAAATATATCTGTTTAAAAATACATATATCGACAATTGAAAAATTATTAAGTATTTGGATAAAAATTAATTGTTGATTCATCGGCAAAATATAATCTCAGATAAGAGTTATTATTATCGATTAAAATTTTTATCAACTTAAAAAAATATTTTTATCATAAGTTAACAATTATCAATCGATCATCCAAACACCTCCTCATTAAACTTTTCTTTATGTAAATTATTATACCATTTCAGATATTTGTTATAATTAATATTTTAATTATTACTATTTTCACTAAAATTTTAAATCAATTTAATAAAAATATTAGAATTTTAAGGAGTTAAAATATTTTATAATATAATAATTTAAAATATTTATACTATGAGGACCTCAGCTTCAACTATTTGGGCAGCCATTAGCCATGTTAACCACTTTTTGAAAACCTTAACTAGTGTCATGATCATCAAAGGTCCATTTCAATTTTCAATACATATAAATATGCAATAATAGAATGGTTAATAGTGGGAAGGGCAAAGGACATAAGATTGAGGAAGAAAGAGAGCATGAGTACAGAGTAGCATCATGCATCATCCCCACTGCTTGTTGGAAAAATTTGAACTTGCAAAACAAAAATGAGGAAGAAATAAGACTTGAGTTGTGATAAAATATTGTCCTTAAGGATAATTTCACCTATTGCAACTATCCCTCGAGATTTAATTAGGTTCTTGTGCAATAAGCAGAAACATATGAGCAACAAAAATTTATAATTTAACAAAGTAACATAAAATTTAGAGAAAGAAGAGAATTTTATTTTTGTTGGAATGTTGATGATATGTAAAAAGTATGTTAAGCTACCTTTTTATAGTGTTGTAGATATAATCGAAAAGTAGAAAATCAAGAAAAATATTATATCTCAACGGTCTTAAAATCGGTAAAAAAAAAAAAAAAAAAATCATATAAAATATGCGGGATTTTAAAAAATAATATAAAATATTTTATTTACAACCACCATAAAATCTTTGCAAATTTTCAATAAATGGTGCACAAAATTAAGTTAACTTTTTAAAGTAACTAAAAAAATAATCTAAAATCATTTGAAATATTAAAAGCCGCGAATTTTAAAAAAGTTTTAATCATATCAACCAATCGGATGATGAGATTAATATAATTAAATAAAAAGAATAACTAAAAAAAATAATCTAAAACCTTTTGAAATATTTCATAAAATATAAACAATTCCCCACATAATATAATAATTAACAATATTAAATTTTTGATCAAGTCTTATGATTTTAACACAAAAAAAAAATATTAGTTTCATCCATATTTAGCACATCAAATATATAAAATAAAAGTATATTACTTTATGTATTATAATATTAAAATTGATAATATCATCCGCAAATTAATCCTAAATTTCAGAATCACATTTATCTACTCCAATATGAATAAAAATGTATCAATTGACAAATTTTAATTAAATTCTCGTGTAATTGCAGCATTAGAAATATAATTAATGAGATAATCAATCAATAAAATTTATTTCATAATTATGAAAAAAAAAGCTTTAAATAGCATCATATAAATTTTTATTAATTTCTTTTTCTAAATTATCATTTAGAAAACAACTCTTTCAAGTAAAATAAAACATTAGTATTCACAAAAACATATAAGTGAAACATATGTGGAGATGCCAAGACAATATGGATGAAATTTGATAATATAAGACAATAAAATCAACAAATTGATATTAATAATTATCAACAAATAATTATAAAGTTTTTTTTTTCAAGAGAAATTTAAATCCTTGGTTTATGCTCCTTCTCCAATCCTTAATAATAATAAAACTTCCAAATCAATTATGTACAAGAAAACTTAATAAAAACTATAATAAAACACATCATAAGAAGCATAATTTTAGAAAATTACCCCCACATTTATTAATATTCCAAGTTAGGAATAATTCTCTCACAAAATAAAAAGACTCTTAACAGATTAAAATGAATCATATTTATGTATATTAAACTATATATTATTGCACAATCAATAATATAAAATGTGATTAGGATTACAAATTAATTTATTATTCTCATACATCAATGATCCAACACACAACAAAAATAATAAATTTGGATTAAATAATATGCTTAAATATTTATATTAGCACAAGAAAAAAAATATTTTAAAAATTATATGCTTATTACTTAATTGCTCAACTAAATCCATATGGATTAAAGGAATACTGTAAACATGTCTTTAGTAACACATAATAATAAGTCAAACATCTATCACATAATTATTTAAAAGGTAAAATCCCAAACTTTAATAATTAATAATAATAATAATAAGATTTAATATTATTAGACTCAAGATTATTTAGTATATAATAAAATTTAATCATTTAACAATATAAATAATCACTTTAACAATATTATAAAAAAATTAAATAATTAAAACATTACCATAATAATAGAAAAAACAATATGTAGATCAAAACATAATTAAATAATATAATCAACACCGTCAAAATAAAAATAGAGATGATTATTTTAATTCTTAATCATCATACTTGAATAAGAAATAATAACATAACACCAAAGGAGTCCAAGAATTATCCTTAAGATTGTTTAAAAATGTAAACTTGCAAAACAAAAATTAATAAAAAAGAAAATAAAGAAAAATATCATATCTCAAAATT
This sequence comes from Aleurites moluccanus, assembly GCA_948193065.1. Classification (NCBI taxonomy): domain Eukaryota; kingdom Viridiplantae; phylum Streptophyta; class Magnoliopsida; order Malpighiales; family Euphorbiaceae; genus Aleurites; species Aleurites moluccanus. The sequence goes on from CANXYC011698734.1 coordinate 14,715, forward strand.
TATAAAATTTTTTGAAAACAGTGATAAAATTATTTAAGATTTAAAGAAATAATATAAAATATTTTATTTATAAAAATCACAATATTTGTACAAATTTTAAACAAAAAATACATAAAATTAAAATCAACTTATTTAAAATAAGTAAAATAAATATCAAAAACCTTTTAAAATATTATAAAAAACACAACACTACAAACAACATTGCAAGTTACAACAAAAACAAGAAACTTAGTGTTTGTCCACCAAGTGGTTGCGCTATAGGAGCAGTTGTAACCCCTAACGGATATTGGCGTCATCCCTCTTTCAGTTACGTGGCTTTGGGTCTTGGCACGTGCTTCTCCCGTGCTCTAACTAATAAATTTTAAGGATTAATGATTATTTTCCTTCTAAAATGAATCAATTTATTAAATTTATTTTAATCTTTTAAAAAATATATTAACTTTCCCTATAAATATTTTATTATATTAATATCTAATTCTATCTAATTTTATCAATTACTCAATTTTAAAATAATCAATAATAATAGTAAAAAGATAAAAATATTATTATATTTTTATTTTTAATTAATTATATTCTATTTTTTCTTTAAAATATATTTTTTAGTGTTAAAAAATTTATTTTCTTATTTTTTGATAAATTTAAAAATAAAAAATAAATAAAAATATTTTTTAAAATTATAAGTGTTAATTTGATTTAATAAAAAATTATCTTGACTTAATTATCATTCAAATAAAATGTTAAGATATATATGAATTAAATATAAGATGTTAAATGAATTTATATATAATTAGACACTCTAATTTCAGTAAATTTTTTAAATTAACATTTTTAAAATTTTATAAACTATCAATATTTATACCAGTGATAAAATAAATTCCCCTAAAATTATTGTTGGTATCATGATGCATCTGTGTTGAGATATTTTTTATGTCTCTTTTATGATTTAATTGTAATTTTTTGAGTGTGGATGATGGCACTAATGTTTGAGCGTTTCTTTGGCTGTTATTTTTTTCTCTAATTGGTATATGATATAGACATATAAAGGGTGTTTAGGTAAAAAATTTATTTTGAAAAATAGAGTTTTAAAAATGTCGTTTTAAAAAAAGTCAATATGTCTAAATTTTTTCTATTTTTAAATTTTATAACGAAATTTTAAATTAATCTGCCAAACACTCAAAAAATTATTTAATATTTTTTAAATTTCAAAAATCTAAAGCATAAGAAGCTGCTACTTTTCTCTAGATTTCTGCACATGACTTTGAAATAGCTCAAGAATGCAACTGAAATTAATGTCATTCTAATTTAATTCATGTCAAATTTGAGGTTTTGAGAAGCTGGTTACAATTAAAATTATTTGTTGATCCAATCCAATATTTTGCAACTTCTTTAGTATTTATTTTCACATTTGTATTTTTATTCTGAATACTTATTAGTCTAGAAAAATTTTAACACTAATTTTCTATGAAAACAATTGAATTATGATTAATTTTAGGAGCCCAACGAGTTTTAAGAGTACAAGGATTATTTTGAGGCTCTAACTTTATCAATGCTTGAGAATTCCTAATACCAAAGTCATCAAATAAAATTCCAGCAATTAGGCATTTTTGGATTGTGTAATGTAATACAATTCAATTCTAGGTGTAGTAGTCTCTCTCTTTTTGTCTCTACACATGTAAAGATAATTTATTATTGTACTTTGACCCTTACAAGAATTTTTTAGTTTCGTCCCTCTGGGTTGGAGAACAAATAATACTAAACGAATCAATGCATAAATTTGATTAATGGTTTCAATATTATCAGTATCCTGCTCACCAAGTCACCATTGGTAATTTCTGAAGTCTGCCGCCACAGACCAATAATGCTTGTGCGTTAATATGTATACTATATACTAGCTACTGCTATTAATTATACTACTTCAAATTCATTTACATTTAATTAAAACATAATCCCACTCCAACGTAATTAATTAATTCTGATTGCTATTCAAAAGTAATAGAAAATTTATGGATACATTGAATTCATTTAAATAAATCTTTTAATTTTAAAATATTTCAATATTAATATTTTTTAAAATAATTTATATTATTTTACTTATAAATATTTATTCTATTTTTAATGAATTAGTTATAATTATGGAATGAATTGATAAGCGAATTATTTTTTTGTCAAAAAATAGAAGCTTTCAATTATCATAAAAAGTAAATACATAATAATAAATAAATTATCTTAATAGAAATCATACTCGTTGAACCAACTTATCTGCATTTCAAAACTATTACAAAGCTAATAAAGGACTTCTCTAGCCATTATATTGACCATCTAAATATATTAATTCTGAACAAAACCTAAAAAGAAAAAATAACAAATCATATAAATAATAGATGCAGCCAGATTCTATTAAAAAGCGATCATCAGAAAAATTTTAATATGTAGATAAACTGAATTAAGAATTTTTGGATAAAATTTTTGAATTTTTAAATAAAATAAGACAATTTTTTTGTAAAAATTCGTTGTTGAAGAATCTTCCATACAACAAAAAATCATCATAGAGATGGCAAATAAAAAACTTATTATTAAGAATAAAAACACCATAAAAAAAGCTGTAGAGAAAACTAAAAACAAACAAAAAAAAAAACTCATAAAATGAAAAGATAAAGCATGAAAGTAAAGGAAAAAATAAATCTAGAGTTATCACCCATAAAAAAAAGGCAACAACTCCAAATCTAGTGAAAACAAAAGAGAGAAAGCAAAAAAGAAAGAGAGAAAACCTAACCTTTAGAAATAATCTAAATTAAAAAAATTTCTTCGTCTATAAGCAAATTTAATATGATCTCACAATGAAGATAAACCAATTAGAAATGGCCCAAATAAAAATTGAAATTCGTTCCGAAAAGTTAAAAAAATAAATACAAAAGTATTTTACTTTTTTTAATGCAATAAGAATCAAAAATTGAAATATAAATATAGTGCATGAGAACTTATTTTCTAATAAAAAAATATAATTCAGAAATATATATAAATTATTATATTAAAATTGAAAATAATTAAAAAAATAAGTATAAATGATGAAAAGTTTAAATTATTTGAGAAGTGTTAATATCATTATCCTATAAGAATTAACACTTTATTTTTAAGACAGAATGTTTAATTTATTTATTTAATTTTTGTAAGTGTTAAAAGAACGATTCCGCTCCAGTGAAAATAATAACAATCTTTATTGCAGCTTCTTCTCCGTTCCTTAATTATGCAAAGGAGGGTAAATTTTATGAAATTTAAATTTGATTTATTTAAAATAAAAATATTTATCTTGTACGGAAAGAATTAATGGAGTGAGATGAATAATATTTATTCATAATTTTTTTAAATTTTTTTAATATTTTTTATTATATATTTAATTTATATTCATGTAAAAATAATTATAAATTAATTATAAATATAATATTAAAAATAAAAATATATATAATAGATATATAATCTGATCAAATTTAATTGAAATTATATTATTATCCGCATACATTTTAAATTTGATTTAAATTAAAATTAAAAAATTTATTGTATCTTATTTATTAAAATAATTTTTCTAGCGGATATTCTTAAAATTAAAAATTCAGTTAATATTAAATAAATAAATAAATTTAAAAATAAAATAATTAAATAAAAAATAAAAATTATAATTTATTAATTAAAATGATAATAATTATACAAAATATAATTTTATAAATAATTTTTTTTTCCATTCAATTTATTTTTACATTAATTTATTTATAATTTTTTTAATATAATCATTTTATAATTATATTTTATCCAAGACAACTACTCTTAACTAATATTTTTAAACATTCATTAAAAAAATTGTTATCACAATATCCGCTCCATTAAGGTTAAAATGGAATGTGTTTATAAAGGTTTAAGAATTGTACTGCGGAGGATTATGGGAAATTAAGTAATTAAACTGAGGATATCATTGTCTTTTTAGTGTTGATGCCCATCCAAATTGCCGGAAAAGTGTGATGATGTCAGAGACAACAGAAAGAAGAAGGAGAAAAATAAATAAATTAAATAATAATATAATAAATTAATAATAGAAAATAGAAGATTGTTTGTAGACAGAGAAATACCAAAGTGGAATGAGAGAGAAATCAAAACTAACGGGGCATTTGAAACTGTGACACATCCACGGCCACCACCCACACCAGTTTCGTTGGCCGCGCCGCCTCTTCACTGATCTTTCAGTTCCTCGTCTAATTGTAAAAACAGAGAGTTTAATAGGTCTCTCTCATTCTCTCTCTCTTCATCCTTTTCTATCAGTTGTTATTAGCTAAACCTTTTAATTTTGTTTTTGCTCGCAATTAATTTAGCTTCTGTATTTGAAAATATATGAGCCATGTTTATCGTTTCTCCGGATTGGTGAGAGATGGGACTGAAACTGAAATAGACCCATTATTGTATATGTGTGTGTTCATGGTGACTATTGTATTACTTTTGACTTAATTAACCCATCCAATACTACTCTTAAAATCTCTCTACATAGTACTCTTTCTCCAGATAAAGACCTCTTTGCTGGCTTTGTCCTCTCCCACACCCGTACACAGTATTCTCTTTCTCCCACATAAAAGCAGGTGATCCTTCTCAATCTTCTTCTTGTTTCTTTTTCTCTCTCTCTATGTATAAATATATAAAGACAGACAGAGAAAAAGAGGTGGAGGTTTAAAAAAATCTTGTAGGATTTATTTGGGTTTGGAGGATATGGAATTCATGATTTTTTTTTGGTGTTATATGGTGAAAATTTATTGTTGAGAGAGAAGAATAAGAAGACGAAGAAGAAAGGAACCTTGGTTTGTTTTGGTGGTGGGTGGGTATGCACGAGGTAACAATCGCCGGTTGTTTTCAACTATTAGATTATACATAAACAGAGACCGACACGTTTACTTCATTCTCTTGTCTATATTTTGAAACGCTTCACTCTCTTTCTTTCTCTCAAAACCTGCATGCACCACACCACTAAAGCTCAAAAGGTCAATCTATTTCTTAACTGTTAATTTCTTGACAAAACCCATAAGCCAAAACCAAACAAAAAAACAAAGAAAGAATATATAGAGAGTAGTGTGTCCTTCAGTTTGAGATCGATATGCAGCAAGATAGAGGAGGGATTAATGAAGAGATCATGGAACAAAATCAAGATCGGAGGTTAAAGCCGATGGAAGGGGAGAGTCAGAATCAGAATCAGAATCAACAACGACATCAGCCCCAGAAATGCCCTCGCTGTGAGTCGGTCAATACAAAATTCTGTTATTACAATAATTACAGTCTCTCTCAGCCACGCTACTTTTGCAAGACTTGTAGAAGATACTGGACTCAAGGTGGAACCTTGAGGAATGTTCCTGTAGGAGGCGGTTGCCGGAAAGGAAAGAAAGCAAAAACATCAACAAATACATCTTCTTCAAGTGAGAATTCTTCTAGGTCTCAATCACAGAATACAAATTCAGGTAATACTACTGCAAGTCATCTTTTGATAAGTAAAGATCAGTCACCTCGTCATCCTGGAATTTCTTCACTTGGGCCTCAGCCTTATTATTCTGGTGGTGGGTTCTTGGGTTCTTTAGCTGCAATTCAATCTTTGAATAACCAACCGCCATCTCAGTCTTTCAGTATAAATTTACCAGTGAATCTTGGTGGTGATTTGGGAGGTCCTTCAAATCTTAGTCTTTTGCATGGGTTTAATACTATTCCTTCTTTTGGGTCACAACAACAGCAGCAGCAGCAGCAACAAATTCAACAGCAAAGGCAATTTTACCAAATGGGTAATAAAGATACAAAAAGTGGAGACCATACTCATTTTTATTCCAGTTCTTCTTCTAATTATCAGCACCAAAATTGGCACCACCAAGCTTTTATCAACAACATTAACCCTACAACTAATATATCTGATACTGCTTTGTGGAGTATCAGCACCAGCACCACCACAGCCGATACTAACAACAACACCACCACCACCACTGGCGGTTCCTTTCCTTTAAACCCATCTGATCATCATCATCATCATCATCAGTGGCATGATCTACCAGGTTATGGTCCTCCACAATGAGGCATTCTTTTGCTTTTTGTATACAGATCATCAATGAAGCCTTTTTTTTTTTTTTTTGGATTAACTGTTTTCTTTTATATTGTTAAAAATCAAAATGCGTTTCATTTGGTTTATTGGGGTATATTTGTGATGATATGGTGTAAATGCAACGAATAGAGGGTATTGGACTTTTGTTATGCTTATTATATCATATGGTCATAGAGAGAAATTAAATTCTGGTTTTGGGTTAGGTTGTTTTCGACTTTTTGATCAAAGATAATATATATGTTTGCTTAAGCTTTTTCTTTATTTTATTTATTTATATTAAATCTTAATTAATCCTCTATCGGATCAATTTCCAATTCTCATTCAAAAAGCTTGCTTAATCTATAGGAGTTGATTAGGGTTTATTTTTTAAGAGTACAAAAGAAAAAGAAAATGGAGGCATGAGTAGGAGGTAAAGGCCTAAAAACTTAAAGATAGTGGAGGATGATGTCCCTGATAAAAGTCGTTGGACAAGATGGTTTGTTCTTGTGCATGTGGGTGACTGACCATACAAAGATGCTGCTTTTTCATGTTCAATTCTGCCTTTAATGGCTCCACTCTTAACTTTATAATTTTCTTTTTGGGTCAATTCTTCTCTCTGCGAAGACCCAGTCAACATGAAACCACAAAGATTACGTTCTCACTAGCCGCTAGTGTCAGTCAGCAAGCCAACATAATTAGTGTGTTAATTTAGCCTTGAAATCTCTTGGTATTTTGATGTAGAAGAATAGAATCACAATACAGCTGTTATCAATGTTCTCTAATCTATAAAAGAATCCATAAAAACAAAGGGTAAAAGATTTAATTAGAATTTATCAGAAATTCAATTAGGATAAAGCTTATTGTATTGAAATAAAATCAGAAATAATTAAATTTAATATTATATAATAAAAAATATAAATTAATATGTTAATGTTAATTAATTTAATATTATCTCTTTTATTTTATTTTATAAATACAATTTAATTTTCATAAATAAATAATTAAATAATTAAATAAAATAAAATTATATATATATAATTTTTTTGTTCAATTTAATTTTTTTATCATTATTATTATTTACTTTTATTTTTAAAATTTTTATAATATTTTAGTATTTTAATTTATTTAATTTTATATAAATTTATAGTTATTTAAGTTATTTTAATATTAGTTTGTATGAAAATTTATTTTTATTTAATTTTTAGATAATAATATGTGTTGTTATTAAATTATTATTATTATGATATATTCCATTAATAATAATAATTTTAAAAAAAATTAAGAGTGGAGCGACCGCCTTCTAACCTTAATATTAAAATGATATCATTTTGACCAATATATAATATAAGAATTTCAAATATAAAATAGTGTCATTTTAATTAAAAAATTAAAATAAAAAATAAAAAAATTTATCTGATGGATTTTAAAAATTCAGATCAAATCAATTGGATTTCGGGTTATTGAATTTTAGTTATTTTTTTGAGAAAAATAATTGAGAATGGTCAATTAATTTTAAATTTTTCTAATTGAATTTGACCAATTTGAATTTTCAAAACACTATTATGTAGCATTCACAAGCATATATGATAGGGGTAAATATCCCAATTACAAGTATTTCAAGATTGCTAGATATGTTTCAATAATCATTAGTTTTTGGCCATAATTGTTATATAAAAAGAAACAAAAGGAAATCTCAGTTAGTGGCAATTGGAGATTTGTTTTTTTCGTAGTTCTAACATTTAATTTACTATAATTAATACGTACTTTAATTCATGTTATTTTAAAATTAACACCCTTATTGTCTTTAAATTAACTTCAATGAAAAAATTTTGAAGTTTAAAAGAATTAAAATATTAATTATGATAAATTTGAGATGACATGGTAATTTACCCTAATTATTAAATAAAGTAAAGATAATAAGAAATTTGGTTTGGGTAGCGAAAGCAGGCGCAACTAAAGCATTAATATCGAGGTTAAAAGATATGGTTAGGGAATTTTAAGTAACGTATTTATTTTGTATTTAGAAAGATTTGACTTTGGCTTTAAAATGTGGATCTTAGGTTTGTTTAATTTAATTCAAAGTAATTAATTAATTAAACAAGTTATTTAATTAAGCATGTATGAATTAGTTAAAAAAATCCAAGGCGCGTCTCCTCTTGATTTCTATCTCGTCGCTCTCTACTTTTTTGTCATGACTAAAATCTAGATTGTTGTCTGTCATTTTTTTTGTTGACTACAATATAAAGATTTTAATTTTCTACTTATATTAGTAATATCAGTATCTATTATGGCTAGTTTTCTTTTCTTTTTTTTTTTCTTTTTTTTTAATTTTCATGACTTATGCTAGTTTTATATAAGGTTTTTTGTAGTTCCATGTGTCAAGTTTCTAGTCTTGATTCGATGTATTCAGGGACAATAATGATTTATTGATAATGATATTTTCTTAATTTGATTTATCTAATAATTAAGTAAATTTAATATTTATTATTTTTTTAATTATTCATATGAGCTTTAGGATTTAAAGTCTAAATCTAGCCAATCATGAAAAATAATATTGCAAATAGGTTTTGTCTCTCTATATCTTTTCAGCCCATGAATTTTATAATTAATTTTTTTTTTAGATTTAAGATTATATTTCATACTCAGCTTTTGTGGAATAGAGATATATTGACATTATGTGTTTTTATTTAATTTTATTTATATTATTCTCATCAACTTCTCTTTTTAATTAGTTAATATAAATTTTATTTTTTTAAAATAATTAGTTAAAAAGATTAAGAAGAAATTAAATTCGGTGGGAATGGGATGGCGTAGAAATAGTATTGTGGTTTCCGAGCACAGCAAAGCAAATCTTTGGTCTGCCATGATGAGATCTCTGGCCAGAGAATAAAAATGGCCCGTCCTCTCTCTCTCTCGGGATATCCCCATCACTGCTTTGCCGTACACCACACTTGGCCACGTTTTTACCGTAGAAACCTACAATTGCTCATTCATTAAATGTGAAGTGATCACTTCTTGTTTTTTAAGGTGTGTTGCTCGTGGATGTTAATATTACAATTTTTGGGGGACATGCTCTATCTTCAATTTAATTAATACAAGAAAAGAGGGAGAACAAAACCATTTTCAATAAAAATGGGATCTAGGGTTTTGGGATTTTGGGTTTATTTCGTGTCATAGAGAGGGGAGAATACTATGCGATGTGTTCTTATGGATATGGTTTTAAAAGTTTAACATAGTTAGATTTTGATAAAATAAAAAAAAAAGCTTTATTTGATTAATAATATAGAAAAAAATAAAAAAAATTGAAAATTTTTAGTTATTGAATTTTTATGATGTATATAATATTAAAGTTTATGAGTTCGCATATGAGTGAACTTATAAGAAGATAAATATTGTAATTTATTTATATAAAACTAATTAGCTTGTGCTAGATTTAATATTCACTCACTTATAAGTTCTTTAAATATTTTATCATTATTTAATGTGTGATATTTTTTTCAACACATCCCCTCAAGTACAATAAGATTTAGCTCATGACTTAATATTAACAAGTCCGTTAACATTTATTCATAAATGAACTAATTGATGTCTTTTCTTCAACTTCAGTTCGGACTAACATCCTCATCAATTCAACAACATGGACTTGAACATGAATCCCAGTATCTAATCATTTTGGGTATGAAATTTTAATATCATATTAAAATTCATAGGGCCATACACAAATAAGTTTATAAGTAGATAAATATTAGAATTTATTTACACAAATTTAATTAATTTGTGTTAAGTTCAACATACATTTACTTATAAATCTTTTTAAATATTTTATCATTATTTGATGTGTGATATTTTTTTCTAACATGTGAAATCATATACATTTTTCTATTTTCTCTCCTTTCTACAAGTTCAAAAACCTCATTTTTCAATATAAATGAAAATTTTATTAAATTAAAATGAGAAAAAAAAATAATGAAACAAATTACAACGAATATATTAACAAAAATTATAAATCATTCATAAATTTGTTGAAAAAACTCCTTTAATAAGTAGACATAATTACTTTTTTCGAAACTAACTCACATAAAATTATGAAATTGATCGATTAAATAAAATTATAAAAAACAAAAAGCAAAAGAAATCAAAACTTGGTGTTCTCCCCTATTCTATTCTCTCTTTCACTTTATTCACCTAAATGAAAATACGTCAGCAAAAGAATGAGAAGTTATTTTGAGCGAAAAAATGGGTTATTTTGAGTATAAATAAGATTAAAATAATAACTATATTTTGTAAAAAAAAATAATTTTTACTGAATTAAGAAATATTCCTTACATACAAAATAAAAAAATACATAAATGGTCTTTAAAATTTTAAAATATTTTATTTTTTATCTATTCTTTTATACATGTTTTTATATGTGTATATTTAATAAACATAACATTTTAAAATAATATATATATATATATTTTATTAACTTAATTTTTTTTAGTATTATATTTTTAGCTCCGCTCTATTTTCTATTATGATAGCATGTTAAATTTTCGAGTCTAATAAAAAGAAAATTACGAAGCAAGTGAAAACAAAAATTAATATAAATAATATAATTAAATTTATAATAAATTGAACTGTATAATATAAAAATTAATTGTGTTTTTCTTATCATTATAAGCCATTTACATCACTGATAATAATTTAATGTGGGATTACCACATATATTTATATATTCAACATATTGTTTAATTAAATAATTTATAGTTATGTTCAATTCTCTTCCTAAATAAATTTAAAAGGTAATCTCAGATTCAATCTATTTATTCAAAATTTATTTTTTAAATGCTAACTAACTAGAACAATTAAAGCCCAATAAACTCATTATGTGAATTAACTCTTGCATTAGCTAGTGATTAATACCAACTATAACTTGTCAACCTATAAGACAAAAAAAAAAAAAAAAAAAAAAAACAAAAATTTTTAACCTATATATATTGCAATAATAAAAAAACATAGTTTAAAATCATTAATTTAAAATGAAAATAATATAACTGATTTTAATTAATTTTAAAATTAAAATTAAATTAAATATATTAAAAAGAAAAATTTAATAAACATTATTGAAAGGATTGGAAACAGACATTCTATCAGTAGAAAGACTATTAGCTGAGTAGTGAATAATAATAGACGTCAATTAAATAAAATCCATCTTTTTATCAACTCAATTATCAGATTTGATTGAACACGCAAAGTCGCAAAGTCATGTCTTCAACTTTCTTTGGGAGACTCACACAGCTCATGCAAATCATTGTAAAAAAAGATTTATCTATTTTATATGTTTAAAATTAAAACTTATCTTATTATGATTATAGACAATTCGCAAAAACAATGATGTTTCCCTTCAAATTTTTATACATTATTCTCCTTTGATTAACTTTTATTGCATATACTCTCTCTCACACACACTGTCCTTTGATAAATGGTTTGGTTTGAAATTCTGAATAGGAAGATATGCAACCGATAGTCAAAACTAAGTAGAATTAGATTCATTTGTTTTTAATTTTATGTGTGTTTGAGATGGGACCTAACAAACCCAATCTTGAAGAAAATGCATGCATGTGAACTGAAAAATCAAATTTATTTGAATTATTATCCTAATATAATTGAATGTGAATAATCTCTCAATTCTCAGCTCAATTCAAAATGTGAATAACATCATCATATTTATCTGTTTGATGCAAATGAAATTTATTTTAGATATAATGTTTATATATAATATATACAATGTTGGAGTACAAGTTATATAGTGAGAATATGCATGGAGAAGTGGAGGAAGAATCCAGTGTCTACCTTTAACACCACATCTACATTAAGTTGATGATGTTGAATGTGTGGGTCCTCACCTTTCAAAAGCATGCACAAGTGGTGGTCCCACCTTTACATCAAATATCCTATCGGTATGGAACTCATTGGTCCCATTCTCCCATCATTTGGTCACCATTCATGTCGGGATGATGTTGAATATTCAGTAATCCTTGTTGTTTCTTCTTCAAATGTCTAATTTATATTCTCATTTTTTTCAATATTATATATCGCTTATTAGTTTATTTGTTTACAGCTTAACAATTATTTATTTATTTATTTGATTCTAATTGATATTTAAATCATTTATATAATTATAACTTCGTGGAGAAGGAATAAATAAGCTTAAACACTTATTAGATCTAAATTGAAAAAGCTCATCATGTACATATTTATCGGGTGTTTGAATTCTCAATTGATAAAATAAAATTAATTAATTAGGTTGAAATGAATTAAATTTTTTTAATTCAAAATCATGTTTGACAATTAAAATAAATATTCAATTTTAAATTTAATTGAGTTTTTTTATAAACACCAAAACTCAATTTATTTCAAAAAAATAATTTTAATAAAAATATTTTTTAAAAATATAATTTTATATTAACAAAATCAAATATTTTATAATGATATCCAAACACCTCCTACATCTAAATCCGTTTTCATAAGGGGGTGACGAACCTCCTACTTGACAAGGCCAAGGCCTTGTTTAGTAAGCCTAAATACTCGAGCAATGTAACACTTCAAGAGATGCCTCACTACCTTCAGCTCTCCTTAAAGTCCCTCCTACAGTTATGATTAGTCAACTTCCTTTGATCCTCGTTCATAACCGAGCGAGGAGCTTTAAACGTAACCTCCTATCTATCAATAAGAAAGACAAAATATGTCAGAATAAAGTCTCTAACACAACACACAAAGGTTGACTCCTTCCCCTATATAATACTCAAATGTATATTACATGATATTTGATGATTGACATAAGAAAATTGCATGTTCCACAAACTGCAATCAACCACGAAATTATAAAATTAATTTTAGACGAGTCAAAAATTAATTTTAAGGGTCAAAAATTAATCTTATTTAAAAAATTAAGTTTAAATATGCCAAGTAAATTTATATAGACCGAGAATTGGAGAAGTCACCATATACATATCTATGTGGATGTTTGAATTTTCAATTGAGAATCCAAAACTAATTATTTGGGGTGAAAATATAATAATGAATTGAGTTTTTTAATTCAAAATTACTTATTTAAATATTTGACAATGAAAACAAATAATCAATTTTGAGTTAAATTGAATTTTTTTATAAACATAAAAACTCAACTTATTCCAAAAAATAATTTTGATAAAAGTATCTTTTGAAAATATAATTTTATATTCTCAAAAAATACTTATTTTATAATGACATCCAAACACCTCTTATATCTTGACTCGTTCTCATAAGGGTGACCAACCCCCAATTTAACATGGCCAAGGCCTTGCCCAGGAAGCCTAAAATGCTCGAGCAATGTAACCCTTCGAGAGATGCCTCACTATCCTCTGCTCTCCTTAAAGTCCCTCCTCTAGTTTTGATTAGTCAACCTCCTCCTTTGGTTCATAATCGAGTGAGGAGTTTCAATAGTAACCTCCTATCTATCAATAAGAAAGACAAAGTATGTCAGAATAAAGTCTTTAGCACAACACATAAAGATTGACTCCTTCCCTTACACAATACTCAAGTGTATAGTGCATATATTTGATGATTGACACAAGAAAATTGCATGTCTCATAAGCTGCAGTTAGAGATAAAATTAGAAAATTAATTTTGAGTGGGTCAAAAATTAATTTTTTTAAAAAATTAAGCTTAGATGAGTCAAGTAAAATTTTTTTTTTTTAAAGATTAATAGAATTTTTTAATTAATTTTGTGTGGGCCGAGAATTAATTCTATGCAAAAAATTTAATTTATATAAGTCAAATAAAATTTTTTCTACAAATTAATAAAATTTTTATTTTCGCGAGATGACCTATAACCTCACCATTCTTGTGATGTTGCCACCTACTCCCAATCAATGGTTGAAACGAATAGGTATAAGAGGATAAATCCTTCACCTTATAAGATAACTGATTTTATAATTTTATTCCCTTTCTCTTATTAAAATTCCCTCTCTAGAATTACAAAGAGGAAAATGTCTTCCTTCTCAAAGTTTTTTCATCTCTAAAATACTACTTATCGAAATATTTTTGTTGATCCAAAAATTTTGTCTTCTCATTATCTTGCAGATTCTGAATCCACTATGCATTTGGGCCAAATTCATGCAAGAAGAAATCTAATCTATCTACATTGATCAATCTCCAATTAAATATTAATAAAAATTCATTAATATTATTTTTTTAAAATATTTTAAGTAAAAGAAACATGTAATTTTAAATTAATAAATTCTGGCTTGATATTGTATTAATCTAAGCTTATTTGTAATTTTTTTAACTGATATATATAGTGTGTGTGTTTGAAATGGGTATTGATTTTAAGGTTCCCTTCTCATGGGGGTTCATAATGAAAATAAACATAGTTACTGTATTGGTTTTTGAAACTATACTAGGGATTATACTAGGGATAATAATGAGACGAAAATTTTTTATTATTCCTGTTATATATATATACATATAGTGTGTGTGTGTTTGAAATGGGTATTGATTTTAAGGTTCCCTTCTCGTGAGGGTTCATAATGAAAATAAATATAGTTATTGTATTAGTTTTTGAAACTACACTAGGGATAATAATGAGATGAAAAATTTCTGTTATCCACGAAATTTACTTCGAATAGGGTGATAATTTCCTATTTTCTTTTTTATAGAAACGAAGATGGAGACCATTTCTTTCCCGTTAATTGAGATGGGAATGTATTTCCCACCCTGTGGGTATCTCCATCCCTATTTTCGTAAAGATCCGATATTATAATTTACATAATTACCTTTACTACAAAATTATATTACTTAATTATCATATATATATATATATAATTTCTAATTTTCATCACTCAAAACTATGTATTAGTATTTATTTATTTCATTATGTTAAACAATAATAATTATTCTTTTAACATATGCAAATTATTTATTTAAGACATTTACGAGATTAGTGGAGTTTTTTGAAAGTCTTTATATTTATTGGATTCAATTTATTTAAGTAATCTCAAGTTTTATGCGTGCTAAACATTACAGAATATTTTTAATGTATTAGGCGCATTTACATTTTAATTATATTTAGTTAATATTTTATGTCTCCGAATTTTATTAATATTTTTTAAATAAATTTATTATTATTTTCAGTTATTATTTATGAATTTTATAAATATATATAAATTTAACAATATAAAATTCAAGTAGAGAATAAGTGTATTAGAAATCTCACATTGGAAATGTGTAAAAATATTAATGGACATATAAATGGTAAAGATCAATCACCCATATGACTAGTTTTAGTCATTTTGATAATGATTGACCCAAACTCAATTTAAAAGCTTGATTATTAAAAATTTAACATGATATCAGAACAATTATTCCGCTATTTGTTTCCCCTCTTGCATGAAACCCGTAGATGCAGATGTTTATTCCTGTCTACGAAGGTGGTGTGGAGCTCCCGTGCATGAAGCCCGTGACGTAATGTGGGTCAGTCGTGAGGGGACGTATTAGAAATCTTACATTAGAAATGTGTAAAAATATTAATTAGCATAAAAGTAGTAAATATCAATCACCCATATGACTAGTTCTAGTTATTTTAGTAATGATTGACCCAAACCCAATTCAAAACTCCGATTATTAAAAATTTAACATGGTATCAGAATAATTATTTCGCTGTTTGTTTTTTCCGTACATGAAATCCGAAGATACAAATGTTCATTCCTACTTGTAAAAATGATATGGAACCTCCCATGCATGAAACTCGTGATATAGTGCTAATTCATTGTAAGAGGCGTATTAAAAATCTCATATTAAAAATATGTAAAAATATTAATGAATATATAAATAAATAAAATTCCTATAAAAATAAAAATTAAATTAAATTATCTCCGCTTATAAAATGAAAACGAAAATAGAGGTTCCTACTAAAACAAAATAGAGATAAAGACGGTTTTCCGTCTCACCCCGTTCGAACCATCCCTAAACTACACTCACATGTGTTTGCCGCTTTCAATTCATTCGCAAATGTATGCTTTTTTGCCTTCATCCAAATGTAAATTTCAAGTCTAGCCTTCAGCTTTTCTTTATTACTTTTTTTACTTTGACTATATTTACTTCAAAATGATATGTTTTTTCTTTCAAAAAAAAAAAACATAAAAATGATAATTTTTTCCTCGTA
Organism: Aleurites moluccanus; assembly: GCA_948193065.1. Lineage (NCBI taxonomy): Eukaryota > Viridiplantae > Streptophyta > Magnoliopsida > Malpighiales > Euphorbiaceae > Aleurites > Aleurites moluccanus. Next base: position 30,992 of record CANXYC011698734.1, read on the forward strand.
ATGTAAATTTTTACAATATCATTAACATTGCTTTAAATTAAAATTTTTTAGCAATTAATTATTATGAATTATTTGATAATATTTATATTAAAAATTGCAATTAAATAAAAAATTATTTAAAATAATAAGTCAATTTTAATTTAAAATTTATTGCAATAAAATAAATAATTATATTTTTAAATATTTTATAATTTAAAACTTATATAACTTATATTATTCAATACTTAATTTTTAATTTAATCATACACCACCTCAGTTATATGTACTATTCAACTTCTAATAATTACTGGTTCTAGTTCTCACTCGATTCAATGTATTATATTAGGAGATGGGAGAACTCTAATCGGGTTAATTACACGAGTTCAACATAGAAAAAAAATATGATTAATTATTATTTAATTTTTAAAATTTATTAAAATTAACGAATCATTAATTTCTATATTTGAGAAATTCACTATTTAATTTTTATGTTTTAATTTCGTCATATGAACGAGTCCTTATAACTATTTTCTTTATAAATTCCGTTAAAAATGAAAAATAAAAAGAAAATAATTTTTACCACCTAAAATACCTTTCGTTTATTTTAAGTATCCATAACTACAAAACTCATAATCTTTCTCTTTCTCTACATATAAATTTATAACTATATAGCACCAAACAAAAGCAATAGACAAAATTTGTAGTAAGTTATTATATATATTATGCTGATAAGAAATTGCATGCAAAATTGTAAGATAAAAAGAAAACAAATTGAGAAAGGAAGGAAAAAAGTTTGGGATTTTGTGATAGTTTTGTGTGTATTTATTAGAAATTTGGTTTGGTAAAGAGTAGAGGGGAGCAACGAGATTGTTTGGCAGGTGTGACAAAAGTTTAAAGGTTAGTTACTATTTAGATCATTTGATTTGTCAAAATTAATGAAATGATTCATATTTTAGTGTGACTGATTTAAAAAATTTAATGATAAGTGAAGGGTATTTTAGTTATTTTATAGGTATTTAACGGTAAATATGAATATAATAATCAATTTATTCGCGGAATTAAAAGATAGTAATTAAATAGTAAGTTTTTCAAAATATAAAGATCATTTCATTAATTTTAATAAATTTTAGAAACTAAATACTAATTAAATAAAAAAATAAGAGTATAAGTAAAATAAAAGGTACCCTAGCTACTTGGTGTATTTTTTTTTTTTAACCGATTAAGGATATAAAACTAATTATTCTTCGCACTGTGTGGTTGATTGATTTAAAAAAATTGACTTGGTTGAATATTTGAATATAAAATTTTTCGTTATAAATTATTTTTTCGCTACTTAATATATTTTTTATTATTCTTCTAATTATTAATAAAATATTAATTAGTTTAATAAACAAAAGTTTTTGAAATTGAAAATGGGATCAAGTTAACATTAGCCTAACCTAATGTTGGTCCACCTTGCTTATAGGAGTGATTATTGGAATTAATAATTAATGTCATTATAGTAACTCTTGCAAAGTCATTAATATGTCAATAATAGCTTTTGAATGGTCCCAATTCTAGGATTATAATAGTATTTTAACATAGTTGTAAATTAATTAACACAACTATATCATTTTAATATTAGCTTAACTATATAGCTCATATATAATAGTCTCAAGTACCTTAATTTAACTTATAAATTAATTTAAAATTCCATATAACAAAAAAATAAATAAAAGGGACCACAATATAATATCTTTTTGCAAGACGTGATAGATTATAAGAACATTTATAATGGTGCCCTTAATTTTAGAAAGTATTTTTTATATAAATAAACATCAATCTCAATGAGCTCAAAATAAATGTGAAAATTAATAAAAAATAATAAGAGAGAAAATTAATATATATATATATATATATATATATATTATTAATTAAATTTAGAATAAAATTAACTCTATTAATATGAAAAAATTACTTTTTATTTTAAATTTAAATAATAAAAACTATTAAATTTTTTTTTTTTTTATTAAAAGATTTTAAAAATATAAAAAAATCCTTGAGAAGTTGTGATATAAATATTATGAGGTGGTACAAAAACTCGGAAAAATTTGAACGGTAAAATGAAAAATTTTCAAAAAACAAAAAGAAAAAAAAAAAGGTAACTCTATTAATATGAAAAAATTACTTTTTATTTTAAATTTAAATAATAAAAACTATTAAATTTTTGTTTTTTTTATTAAAAGATTTGAAACATATAAAAAAATCCTTGAGACGTTGTGAT
>CANXYC011698790.1:0-48529 GCA_948193065.1 Aleurites moluccanus
ATTAATTACCCAAAATTTAATTTAAATAATAATTTTAAAGTTTTTGCTTTCAATTGTTACTTCTTCACCCCCCCCCCCCCCCCCCCACCCCACCACCCATACTAGCAAAAAAGAAAGTACCAAAAAGTTATCTGCCCATGAATTTATTTAATTTCCTCTCCAATTCTTTGCCACTTCTTATTGTGATCTAACTCAGTTTCTTTGTAAATCGGTTGATAATAGTTTATGCATTCTCCCAAAAAACTGGCAAATCCATCTTATACTAAGATTTATGTGATGGCTGTAATATAAGCCAAAATTTTTTTATCTGCGTGCTATTCGTTTGCTATTACGTTTCATTGATTACTTTTGCATTTGTATTTTTTCAGAGATCCTTAACCTTACTACTCGTCTTTGCTGGACACTTGTTAAGAAGGAGGGGTATATTGCAATATGGCAGAAACCTTTTAACAATAGCTGCTATGTAAGCCGTGAACCAGGGACGCAACCTCCATTGTGTGATCCAGATGATGACCCTGATAATGTTTGGTAATTCAAGTATCCCATATTTAAGTTTCTTTGATAGTTTCTGTAGATCTTTATGCAAATGGTCTCCCGTATCCTTGCTGAAAAAACATTGGATCTGAAAGTATTAGAGATAAAGTGGAAGTCACATCAATTGAGGACAAGACGATTGAATGAAGATTAAGATGATTTGGACATGTGAAGAGAAGACTTAGGCAAGCCCCAATTAGGAAAGTTGAGCATATTGTGATAGAGGAGAAGGAAAAAAGAAGAGGTATACCTAAGTTAACGTAGAGGAGAGAAATACAGTATGATTACAACACTCAAAATCGTTTATAGTGGAAACAAAAAATCCATATAGTCGACCCCAATTAATTTTGGGATTAAGGCTAAGTTGAGTTGAGTTATGTAGATGCGACTTTTCAGCGGGGCACAATTTACAGTTGAGTAAAAAGAAATATGGTGAGGAAAAGATTGAGAGCAACATAACAAATGGATTTTAGAAACCATAACTTTCATTTCCTATGGAAATTCCCCTATTTTTTTCACTTAATACGTCGAAAGAAATGCTGTTTGAGAGCAAAGTGAAGCCAACAACAAGCATTTGCAAGCACATGTGTTAGATCTAATTTTAACTAATTATCCAAATTAGGTAGACAGACAAACCTAACAAATTCGTCCAACATGTAGTTTTCTGTAGGACAGTTAGCTTGATGGATTTCTGCATGAATGCTATACAGTGTTATTAAGGACACAGTTTGGCCCACTTAAACCTGAGAAGCTTCTTTAGTCCATATATGCTGGGACATCAGTTGTTCCTTTAAACTTATTGAGGTTTCATGAAGGATGCCTTCATTTCTTCTGCTTGCTAACCAAGAAATTTATCCTGTGGTAGTTGATTTCTAGTTCTGACAGTTATTAGCTCTCCACCATGATATTTCATCTTGCAATCAACTAATTTATACATTAATTTGCTTGTCATTAATGTTCTTGGATCCGGCTTGGTCAAAAAATCAGTGAAGACAGAAGAAGATCAGAGGTTTGACCGGGGTCAAATCAGAATAAAATCGCAAGTAATTAAATTAATATTATATAATATAAAAACATAAATTTTACTATATAATTTAACATTTATTATATATATACTCAACATAAATATACTGTATATATGACTAAAATAAAACAATAAATTAACTATATAATTAAATATTTATTATTTACAAGAAAATTTTTATTAATAAGTTTAATTAAGTAATTAAATAGTTAAATTATCTTTAATAAGTAAGCCAAATTTAATTAATTTAATTTAGATAAATAAAAATATTAAGTTTAAGTAATTTAGTGAATTTTTAAATTTTAATTAAATTTAATTAGAAATATATTTATATTAGTATTATAATTAACAATACATATTATATATATAAATACAATAAAAGAAATGAAAAAGGAAAATTAATTATATATATAAAAGAAATGAAGAAAGTTGCCAACTTGCCATGTTCAAAAGAGGCATTGTTCAAAAGGGAGTGTTGTGTTTTTGATTCCCACATCGGAAAAGTAAACCCAAAGCAAATGGTATATATAGCTTAAGTAGCTTTTAAGCAGCAAAGAAGTTGGGCTCTATGTTAGTGGATCCACAATGCCAATTGTTTGGATTTGCATTAAATGATGGGCCGGCCCAATCCCAGCATTCTTCTCCTAAATGGTGTCATTTTGGTTAAAAAATGCAATAAATTTTTTTTTCCTGACCCGTTAAACCGGGAAAAACCGGTCCGGGTCACCCGGTTCACTGGGTATCAGAACAGTTTACCAGAGTTGAGTCCGGTTCTTATGGGACAGGTATTTGGTTGTGAATCGAATCGGTCAGCCAACCGGTTCCTGGTTGAATCCGGTCCGGTCCGGATTTAATAACTATGCTTGTCATGGAATTTGGATCATAGCTGTGTGGATGTTAGTATTTTTTATTTTTTAAAATAATTTGTGGGATACATCTATGAAAAAAAATGCTCCTAGCTCTCTGGGCCAGCTGGTGGACATCCCTTATCATAAGCAGTGTCAGTAAATGCATGCGTCTGAAGTTTGCTTAGCTAATTCCACTTTATTGTTAGGTACTTTGATCTGAAGGCATGCATTACTCGACTTCCAGAAAATGGATACGGAACGAATGTCACCAATTGGCCTGTTCGTTTGTACACAGCACCTGATAGGCTCCAGAGCATACAAATGGACGCTTACATATCCAGAAAAGAGCTATTCAAGGCAGAATCAAAATATTGGTCTGAAACAATAGCTGGTTATGCACGCGCTTGGCATTGGAATAAGTTTAAGTTAAGAAATGTATTGGACATGAGAGCTGGCTTTGGAGGGTATATTCATCTTGTCTTGAGATTTTCCTTCGCAATGTTTCTGAACTTCCTGAAATCTTATGTTTTTTTTATTGATTTTGGCAGATTTGCAGCTGCATTAATTGATCAGGGATTTGATTGTTGGGTTCTCAATGTGGTACCTGTTAGTGGGCCTAACACCTTGCCTGTCATATATGATCGTGGACTTCTAGGAGTTATGCATGATTGGTACTAAATTCCTGCCTGGATCCCTGTGGATATCATAATGATGGTTATCATGAATATGTACCTCTGACCATTCATCTTCTCTTCTGCATTTTTTTTCTTTTATTAATCACTGATAATAGATGCATATGATGTTGCATCCAAATTTGCCTTGAAGAGTTTTTATTCATGTTTCGCTGGTTGCTTTATGTTGGTTTAATGAGTTTTCTGTTGTAAATGCTGTTGTGTCATATTTATCAGGTGTGAACCGTTTGATACATATCCAAGAACCTATGATTTGGTGCATGCGGCTGGCCTCTTTTCTGTTGAAAGGAAAAGGTATGCCTTATTTTTTGCTTGGCTCGTGGTTGGTGGGAAATCTTGTAATTATGTTTCTAAGATGGTGTTATTTCTTATCTGCATTTTCACTTTGTATCAGATGTAATATCTCTACCATCATGCTTGAAATGGATCGCATACTCAGACCTGGCGGTCGAGCATACATTCGTGACTCCCTTGATGTAATGGATGAACTTCAAGAGCTAGCAAAGGCTATGGGTTGGACTTGTCAATTGCATGATACATCTGAGGGTCCACATGCAAGTTACAGGATCTTGAGGTGTGACAAACGCCTTTTGCGTCCTTGAACAAATGGGATTTAAAAATTGGCTTGCGTTTTTCTGAGGGTAACTGTATAGATCAGATCAACGAAACTGGATAGCATCTCTCTAACATGAGAATGAAGAAAAAAAAATATTTGAACGAGTTTTCTTCCAGGTGGAAGAATTGTTTCAATTCTGTAGTGAAATATCATTGGATTTGGATGTTATCCTGAAGTCTTTGGATTTGGGAGATTTGCCATGTGGTGGATATATATGCTAACATAGACAAATCCGGGCAGTTGAGTGAGAGCACGAAAAAGGTCAACTATGCTAGAGCTGTGTAAAGTGTAAAACAAGAGTTTCTTAAGCATTTCTAATGTTCATTCTTTACCGAATTCTCTCGGTAATAGTATATAATTTCAATGTATACATTTGCTTTTTGCTTATTGAAGTCAAATTCTTTTTGGGTTTGTCATGCTTCAATTTATTGTTTTCTTTTAATCTGAACTGAAAAATCAATATAAATAATGAAAATACATTCTTAATATTCATAAACAGTTAGGTAGCACGATACATATACAGGTGTCATCCCTCATCCATATTCTTCTTCCTGTGTGGGTAATGGATTTGCTGCCTCATTAGCTATCATCATTATGAGGTTCTAATTTCTATTAATGCAAGTGCATCCAAACGGTGCTCCCTGGACATTCATTGCCCTTGTAGGTTTCATGAATAGCACAAAAAATTTCTTGCTCACATAACTAAGATTCAATTTTGGCAGCCTAGCTGACAAAAACTGCACAGCAACAATTTTTTGGATAATTTTCCTTTCTTTGCTTGGTTGAGCTGTCAGAAAGAGTTCCCTGTTTTTGCTTGGTAAAATAGTTAAGATGTTTTTCCAGTCTCCTATTGTTGGGATGACTTTCTTGTCTTTGCTTTGTGAAATTGTTGGGATGTTTTTGAAGTCTTGTATTGTCATTGCTTGGTGAAACAGTTGGGATGTTTTTCCAGCCTCGTGTCCTGGACTGGATATTGAACTTGACTTGGAATTGTTGGGATGATTCTCCTGTCTTTCTTTGGTGAAATAGTTGGGATGTTTTTCAACTAGTGTTCTGAATTTGATGTTGCTTTTATGACGATGAAGACAGCCCCGCTGATATGTTGATGAGTGCTTTGGGACCTGACAAGGGGTGTAACTTGGGTTCCAAACAGGGGTCACTGCAATGAAATTGAATATTTATGGCCTGAATAATGTGCTGAAGAGAGAACTCTGATTGTGATTGGCCAAAACAAGCCTACGATAGGTCGTCTGAAATGCCTCAGATATCCTTTCCAGGTTTCTGGCATTGACAGCCCTTGCAGTATTTTGGCTGCTCAAAAGGATCTTCAATCTGCCAGTTACAAAAAAAAAAAAAAAACAAAAACAAAAAAAAACAGCAGATTGATCATATAACTAGGTTAGAGAACTGGTGTAGGTTTTCTTTTTGGGGGTGGGGGAAGGAGAGAGAGGGAGAGAGAATTTCAAATATTGCATATTTTCTGGGCAACCATCTCATATTGCTTTTTATATCTTGCCATTGTCCTGTAAATGTGCAAATTCCTAGCTTCGCAGGCTTTGAATTAATGTCGGAAAACTGCAACATATACAAGCATATAACTAAAATAAATACTAAAGCTATGCTTTCAGAGGGAATAGGGAAGAGCACTGGTAATTTTCATTAACACATCATATTAAGAAACCTGAAAAAGAAAAAAAAAAAAAAAAAAAGGACAACACAACACTGCTTGTTAATTTATTGAAATAATTAAAAGGAAAACATAGTTACTGCAAGTTCTGTTTCCATTTTCCATGATGACCCAACGTTTCTCTACATTACCAAAAAGACAAGGGGGAGGGAAGGTTATATTTTAAGGAGTTTAATGTTGATATCTCTTATGTCATGTATAGCAACTGCACTCAGTTTATGAGTTCATTCAAATTAAATACGAACAGTACCTGTAAGATCATCAACAACATTTCTCGGACAAATTTCTGTAAGGGGAGGTAAAATAGCAGTTATACATGTCTGCAAGGAAAAAGATATTTAGAAAAAAGAAAACAACATGAATTCAAGTTGATGAAAACAGTATCTGTAAGATTACCGTGTGGAAATTCTAATCTAACCAAATATGAAGAAAACAAAAGAGATTATTTTCTAATTCCAGCAGCAATATGTTCAACTAATTACTGACTAAAAAGATAAAATAATCACCTGAAAGTGGAATATAACAAGTAAACTGAGATAGAATGGCCTATTCCTTGACCTACAGAAGTAAGAAATTGCATGAAAAATATGTATATCTTCCCCTGGAAAGTTCATATTTGTCTCTAAGCGTGTACCAATTAGACCACAACACGAAATGAAGCAGCTTAACACACGTTCAAAATAAAATATAGAGATTGGTTTCCGAATTTTTATTAGTTGAAAGATGCCTCTAAAATTATGAATAGGAGGCTTAAATATAGTCTCAAATTTTAATATTAAAAAAAGAATTTAAAAGAAATAAATTTAAAAATTATGAAAATAAGTCCAAAACTAAAAAATGGCCCGTTGAGATCTTAAACAGATGATTTCGGAGATAAAACAGGATCATTTAAACTAATCGAGATGTAAAGCTGTTGGACTCGAAAATCAGTATTTATTGATATATGTGGGCTCCGTGATTTATCTCGGTACAAAAGTTAGGGTTACTTTTTCGCCTGCCGATAAAAAGAAATTATTTGGCTTCTCGCTTGAATTTCTGCTTATCTAAACAATTCATAAACTCAAAATTAGTTTCCTTCACATCATGAAAGTACTGATCTATTTGATTGATCCATAATAGACTTGGCAAAAGTGAATTTGTACCCACCGGTATCTGCGGGTGAACCCAAAAAAATGAGCATTGGATCTAAAAAAAATACCCAAAAAATTATGGGTACTTTTAGACCTGAACCTGTGGATCTATGGGTCAGATGATCAGACCCATAGGTGCCCACAAGTGCACCTGCACCCAACTTTTTTTTTTAATGTTTTTTTCTTTTTAGTTTTTAAACTTTCTAATTATAATTTTTAATACTTTATTTGCTTAAAACTTAAAAACTCTAATTTTTTCTTTTTCTTTTCAATTTCATCGTGACTATTGCTCTTCCTATGTGACTATTGCTCTTTCTATTCCATTCTTATTCTCTTTTCTCTTTTTTATTTGCTAAGAACTTAAAATCTCTAATTTTTTCCCTTTCTCTATTCTCTCTTCTAAGTAGCTTTCTTTTTTTGAGATAGTTTTATTTTGGATTGTTTTCTAATCTTTGAAGTTTGAAATACTAAGGAAGAATCAAGGTAATTTTTTTTTTTAATTAATATTTAATTGCGGCCTATTTAGTATTTACTGTGCCATTATCTTGGACATGCTAGACTATGTAATCAAAGATTTTTAATAGCTCTATGCTGTATGGGTCTAATTGGCTTTGTTTGCTATCGGTCATTTCGTCTAATATGCACCATTGATGCTGTTGAGACCAAATTAGATGAAGACATTTTTAATGGTTTTCAGCTCCCACTATTTAGTACCTATACTTATTTACCTTGACTGATAAATATGCATAAATACTCGTTATCATCCCGCAACTCCATCTACGTAAATTATCCACTCTACATTAAGCCCAACAATTGAAAAGCAACAAAAAATAATTATTGCCATGATGTTCTATTCTAATTTTAGAACCATCAAACCTTATCAAATGATTAAAATTAAAAAAATAATTATTATTATTTTGGTGTAAGAATACAATAATTATTGCAATTACTGTAATTGTCAGCTGTTGACACTTTGATATAATTGCAATTACCAGTTAACATAAGCTCATGACCTCATGACGATACTAATAATAACCGTTGCTTCAGAGTCAACTTTCAACATTGGAGCCAAGGTCCTCAAGAAATACCGAAGTGTGCTTAAGCCATGAAATGTTCAAGCTGTGATTTGCTCTCGTAATTAGTTGTGTGGATATAGTATTGAAGGTAATATATGATATTTTTGTTCGTTGTAGGTATTACACAATGTTTTTATGGTTTTCTTTGAATAATATTTAATATTTTTATTCAATGTAGATGAATTGGATGATGACGATATTTTAGTGCTAATACAATCAATGAATCAATTAAAAGAATCAACTACTATTGATGTTAGTGAAGTTAATGTACTTGCATCAAGATTTTGAAGTTAATGGATCAACCAAGTCTACAGTCTATTGTCAAAGCTACTACTAATTTCTTGACATTATTGTGGAATTTGTTTATTTAAACTATTTGTCTTTTTTTTTTTCAAATTAGATTTTGTTTGTTTATATTACTAAGTAATTACTTTATTAATTTATTACATAATAATATGCTTATTTTTGAGATTCTTGTGTGTGAGTACTGATTAAATGATTTTATATTTCTTTATAGTTAACACCAATTTTTAATTTGTAACCCATCAAGTATGTAATTATAATATACATATGTATATCTACGGGTTGAACCTGAACCCATGAATCTGTAGGTTCAATAATCCGTGGGCTGGATACCCAGCGCGACCCGTTTGCCAGGTCTAATCCAGTACAAGAAATTGGACTTCATTTGCCCTGCAAATTGTCAATTGAATTATCACAAGATAAGCTCTGGTGGCCACTAAAATTTTAAAATGCGAACTCTTGCATTTGGGACAAACTGTAACTTGCGCCATCCACTTGCAACACCAAAGTCATCATGAAATGAAAACAATACTCAACTAAAGAACAACTGATCCAAAAAGACAATCTACTTGCTCCCAATAGCCTTCCTATCCATATTCAAAAGGTAAATGCATAACATAACCACTAGGTCCACTACTCAAGTAATGAACTTGCTAGCAATCAGCATGTTACAAGAGTAAATTGATTTTGTTTTGGCAGAGAGTTTCAGTAATGAGGTCAAGATAACAAGATAACAATATTTTCCAATTTTCACTTTGAACTTGACCGAGAAATCAATATCAAGATTTATGCATAGTTATCTCACCATTATCTTCAATTTAAGCAGAAGAAATGAGCAATTATAATAATGCAAATGCTGTAGTAAGTGGGAAAAATTGCAAAATGACTTGAATTCAATGGAAAATAAAGGATTAAATTAAAATATTTTAGTCCAAATTGTAGCAAAAGATAACAGCAAAAAGTTTTTACCAATCTTATGCAGTGAACACCGTGGAATTAAATCACCTTTCTTCTTCAAAGCTCTTAGTGACTCTTTAAATTCTGTTTCCCCCTCTTTCCAGCAGATGAAATATAAGAACCATTTGATAGCACAATAGAGATATCCAGGTCTTCCCATCGAGTGAAGAGATTGGACACAAATGATCCAAATGGCTCGACAGTTGCACCTGTTTACACCAAACCAATTAAGTCATACTTCAACACTGTTAATTACAGAACCTTTAAACATATGAAAACAATCATCATCTCTAACTAAAAAATAGATATGAAAAAGGTAAGGTGAGTGGGAAGAATAACTAAATTTGAAGGGTCTTTTTCAAATATTTGCAGTAGTTGCAGGTTTTCCACCCAATAGATAAGGCAGAGAAAAACAGTATAGTATATAAGATTTTTCTGTTAAGTTTCATTATCTTCAAGCCTATAAAGATCATCTCAAATTCCAACTACCACAAGTTCTTATTTACTGGCCAATGCTCATCTTCCAAAATCTCAGGTGCTTCTTTGCAAATTCAACTATTCCAATAGAACCTCAAAAACTTGAACAAAGTTCAAACCATCAAAAAATTCAAAAATCATATTTATGCAAAAGTCGAACTAAAGATCGTTACAAAGAGAGATCCAAGCTTCACATAGCCTACATCTTAAGATTGAAGAAAATACTACAAGAAGCAGCTCAAGTTAATTAAAAAAAGAAAAGAAACCTGAGTGTTACTTTAGTTCCTCATTTCACAAGGAGAAATTCTTCTTAAACAATCATCTGTGACATTAATCTCAAGTAAAGTTTTATGGAATGCTGACATGAAATTTTTTTTTCCTATCATACATTCGAAAAACAACACACTGAGCGTAACCTTTAAAATGCTGCAGAAATTCATCTAAGTGATTCAACAACATTTTTTAACTCTTCCATAATTTTAGATCGCACTGCCCTGTCCTCTCGTAAGGGTTTAATAACCTCAAGTATATCCTTAAGAGTGGGCTCTAGTACACAGTCCACATTCATTTTTGTTCACTAATTGATAATGTTGAAACATATAAACAATTCAAAACTCAGATGCAATTAACACTAACCTATACATAAAGTAAATATCAATATAACAGGAGGAAGAAGAAATAAGTCCAATCTAGAAAAGATAATTTCCTGACCATTGAAATTGATGCTATAAGAAAAGCATCTTGCCACACTTCATGCCTGAAAGGCCCTTGAAGAGATCATCATGACCTGAAATTTATGGGATTTTCACATAATAAAATATTGTGAAAACTTTGCTAATTTGAATCAATCTGGTGTTGGTTGTGTTTTGAGAGATCATGAAGTTGGGGTGTTTGCTGCATATTCTGTTGTGTTAACAGGTGCAGTTGATCCGAGAATGGCTGAAGCTATGGGGATTCATGAAGCTCTCAGCTGGATTAAATCTTTAAATTTGTCGAATGTGGTGCTTATCAACGGGACCCAAGAAATTAGGCCATAATCACCTCAATTAGTATTTGACAGATTTGACAGATAGTAAATTATTAGCTGTAAATATCATGTAATCAATTAGCTTAATTAGGCATTGATTTATTTTCCTTGTATCGGTTACTTCTTTGTGTACATCAACAGCACCAATGATCAATAGAAAATATCCATTTTTTGAAGAACAATTATTCTCTGTTTGTAATGTTTGTTATGGTATGAGCGAAAAAAAAAAATTTAGAGTTTTCTTTCAAAATTTTGGTAGTGCTCTAAAATTTTTTAAAGTTCTTGGTGGTTTTGCTTTTCCAGAAGGAAAAGCTTCTATTGCAACTTTCGTGAGATCACAGGATTCTGTGGCTCTAGTTGCCCTTGGTGATTCAGAACTTCTTGGCTTCGGTACTTGTGGGTTATCTTTGGACATTCATTGTTCGTACAAAATTCTTGAGCAGGTTTCTTTTCTCAATGACTTCAATGTCAGAAAAAGAAATTATCTCTATTCATTTAAATGGAGAAAATTATTTTCTTTGGGAATTCACTCTTGGAAAGTTTATTCAAGGTAAAAAACTGTGGAGATTTATTACTGGTATTGAATCAAAACCAACTGATGAAACAGATAAACCTAAGTGGGTAACCAATAATGCTCAGATAATTAGCTGGTTGTTGGCATCTGTTGAACCTCAAATTTGCACTGAATTTACGTCTATATGGCACTGTACATTATATGTGGAATTATCTCAAAACTGTACATCATCAAGAAAATGAAGCAAGAGAGTTTCAGCTTGAAAAAAATCTACGGGATTATACTCAAGGAGATAAATCAATTCAAGATTATTATTCTGGTTTTTTGGCACTATGGCTGGAATATGCATCTCTGGTGTATGCTGCTTTCTCTGTTGATGCGCTTGGTGTAGTCCAAAAACTTCATGAGAAATCCAAGAGACATCAATTTCTCATGAAATTGAGAAAAGAATTTGAGCCTGTCCGTGCATTATTAATGGCTCGAGAACCTACACCAACTCTGGATACTTGTTTCCGAGAACTTTTACGTGAAGAGCAACATCTCAAATCATTGGCTCAAATGGAGTAACAACAACTTTCTGATCCATCTGATATAGCTTTTGTCACTCAAAGCAAGCCTAGGATTCGTGATATTAGTAAAATTCAGTATTTCTCTTACAAGGAATATGGTCATTATGCTAGTCAATGTAAGAAAAAGATCTGTAATTATTACAAGAAGTCAGGTCATCTAATTGGCGATTGTTCTCAACGACCTCAGAATCGTTCAATCAAAGCATATCATGCTAAGGTGACATCTTCACCCATAGTTACTCTTAATCCAGGTTCTGTCACCTCATCTCTTACTCCTGAAATAATGCAACAAATGATTCAATCTGCTTTCTCTGTCATGGGATTCACAGGTAAAAAAAATCCTTCCACTTGGTATTTTGATACTGCTGCATCCAATCATATGACCCGAGCTAGTAAAAACTTACACGAAATTACTCCATATCATAGAACCAATCAAATATTCACTACTGGTGGATATAATCTCTCTATTTCTGGAATTGGAAGAATTAAAATGGATTCCATTAAGTCTGATAAAGTCTACCTTGTTCCACATCTAACTAACAATTTACTTTCTGTTGGTCAACTTGTTGAAAATAACTATATGGTTATTTTTACTTCTGTTGGTTGTGTCATTCAAGATCTGGAAACAAAGAAGATCATCGAGAAGGGGCATAAAGAATGACGTCTTTTTCACTTATGTTTGCAACCTCAATCTTCTCCCAGTTCTTTTACATCTGATAATGCTTTTATTTCTCATTTGTTTGTTTCTAATAATAAACGTGAATTGTGTCAATTATGGCATCGTCGTCTTGGCCATCCCAACTCTGCAAGATTGTTGTTTATGTTAAATTCTGGATTGATTCTAAATAAACCTTTTTTTTTTTGAAAAAGATGTGCAAATTACTTGCTCTAGTTGTCCTCTTGGTAAAAGTAAAAGTCTCCCTTTCCCACACCATAATGATGATACAACTGCTTGTTTCAACCTTATTCATTCAGATGTTTGGGGTATTGCTCCTTGCACTTCTTATGCTGATTACAAATACTTTGTCACATTTATTGATAATCATAGTCGTTTTACTTGGGTCTATTTCTTGTGCCATAAATCTGAAGTAATAGATTTTGGTAAGCAATTTATTGCTCTTATTGCAAATCAATTCTCTAAATGTATAAAGAAACTTCGTTCTGATTCAGGGGGAGAGTACATATCAACAGAGTTTCAAAACTTCCTCTGTAAAAATAATATTATCCATGAAAAATCATGTCCCGACACTCCCCAACATAATTTAGTTGATGAACGAATAAATCATCATATCTTGGATGTTGTTCGTACATTATTCCTTGATTCATCTGTTCCCTCTCATTTTTGGGTTGAGGCTGTTCGTACTGCCATTTACCTCATTAATCAGCAGAGTTCTCTTACCTTAGGTAATGAATCACCATACTTTCATTGTTCCAAAAACATCTTGATTATAATTTATTACATACATTTAGTTGTGAGTGTTATGTTCATCTCCATCCTCTGAGAGGAATAAATTTTATGCTCAATCTATTAAATATGTTTTCATGGGCTATGCTTTCGTAGAAAAAGATTTTGTGTATTATGATCCCTCGAAAAAATGTATGCAAATATCTCATAATGCAATTTTATGTGACAAAAATTTCTTTTATCGGCAAAATGGGGTTCACACTCTTGATTCTTTCAATTATTCTCTCTTACCATCTTTTGAGTCTTTTATTCCAAAAATTTCAGTTCAGCGGTTTAAACCTGGGGTTATTTATCAACGTCGTGCATAACCTTCCATTCCTCTTAGTTCCCCCAATCCTTCTGTTATCCCTGATCCTCCTGCTACTCCTGATGATCCTCCTTTGACTCCAAATTCACCTTCTCTTCGTCGTTCTACATGTGATGTTCGCCCTCTAAATCGGTATTCTCCTTCCTCTTTCTCTATATTTCTAAGTACTACATCTATCCCTCACTCCTATAAGCAGGTTGTTAGGTACCCTTGTTAGCAGAAAGCTATAGATGAGGAATTAGATGCTTTGATGGAGAATCATACTTGGGATCTTGTGGCATGTCCTTCAAGTGTTAAACCCATAGGTTGTAAATGGGTTTACACTATTAAACTCAAGGCTGATGGATCTTTAGATTGTTATAAGGCTCGGTTGGTTGCTCTTGGCAATAGGCAAGAATATGGAGTTGATTACTCTAAAACTTTTGCTTTTGTTGCCAAAACGACTACTGTTCGCACTATCTTGGCCATTTCTATAGCTAAAAATGGTTTCTTTCACAAATGGACATTAAGAATGCATTCTTAAATGGAGACTTGGATGATATTGTGTATATAACTCTGCCACTTGGATTGAATGATGTTTCTTCTAGTATGGTTTGTCGTCTTTGGCACTCTTTATATGGACTGAAACATGCTCCACGTGCCCGGTTCGCAAAATTTAAGAATACTCTTCTTGAGGCTCACTTTACACAAAGTGCATATGATCCATCTTTATTTCTTCACATTGATTTTGGTGGGATCACACTTCTATTAGTATATGTTGATGATATATTGATCACTGGCAGTGATATCTCTGGAATTCATTATCTTCAGGCATGTTTATGATAATCTTTTCATATGAAGGACCTTGGATGGTTGGCATATTTTCTTGATCTTGAGATACATCACTCTAACTCGAGAATTTTTGTCAATCAACATAAATATGCTCAAGATCTTATTGATCTCACCAATGTTCGTAACTTGATTATTTTTGAAACTCCAATGGAGCTCAATGTAAAGTTACGAAGTGATGATGGTGATATTCTTGATGATCCACTCATTTTTGTCGGCTGGTTGGCAGTTTAAATTATTTGACTATTACTCGCCCTGATATCGCATATATTGTTCATGTTGTTAGTCAATTTATGACTAAACCTGGCCACCTTCACTTGGTTACTGCTCGTCATATTGTTCAATATGTTCATGGAATGATCAGCAGAGGCCTTTTCTTCTCTCATGATTGTGACTTGTCTCTTACTGCCTATGCAGATGCTGATTGGGGTGGTTGTCCCAACACTAGAGTCATTCTATGACTAGTTGGTGCATATTCCTTAGTCAATCCTTACTCTCTTGGAAATCCAAGAAACAAGATTGGGTATCTAAATCTTCCACCGAGGCTGAATATCAAGCTATATCTCATGCATGTTCTGAAATTACATGGTTACGTGGTCTTCTTTTTGAACTTGGCTTTCCTCAAAACAACTCCACCCCACTTCATGCTGATAATACTAGTGCCATTCAGATTGTGGCTAACCCTGTTTATCATGAACATACTAAACAAATTGAGATAGACTGCCATTATATTCGAGAGGTTTTTGATTCCCACTTTATTACGCTTCCGCACATTACTTCCAACTTCCAAACTGTTGATATCTTTACTAAAGCTTTGACTAGATACAGACTCAAGTTTTTTATTGGCAAATTGCTGCTCTTTGATCATCCAGCATCAATTTGAGGGGAGTGTCAATGAGAGCCAAGAAATTAGGCCATAATCACCTCAATTAGTATTTGACATATGTGATAGATTGTAAATTATTAGTTGTAAATATCATGTAATCAATTAGCTTAATTAGGTATTGATTTATTTTCCTTATATAGGTTACTTCTCTGTGTATATAAACAACACCAATGATCAATAGAAAATATCCATTTTTTGGAGAATAATTATTCTCTGTTTGTAATGTTTATCAATGCTTGAGTCTGATGCTAAATGGTGGTTCATGTTTATCGAAGGGACTGAATTCTTACCTTCCTAACTCGAGCTGATCCAGGTTATTCCTCCTTCAATTTATTCCAGGCGGCTCTTGAGGTTCGAGCATCTGAAATCCTTGTGAAAACTGACTCATGGAGAACTTGTTGAATGAAGAAAAGGGACTTTGCATTCTTCCTTTTATTCTCCTTTCTCTTGGCTTCATCATCTTCTGTTTCAAAGAACCCATTCTCCACAAAATCCCACAAATCTTGGGACCTGAAGAGTGTCTCCATTTTGATGCTCCATAGGTCGTAGTTATCACCTTGAAAGACAGGAATCATAGACTGTTGAACTGATCCACCATTGACAGCCATTTTTCTTGAAGCCAAGATGTGTCAACCTGCTCTGATACCACAATTGTTGGAGATTATGAGCCTCTGAAAATATTATAAGAAAAAAAATATGAAGAAGAAACAAGAACTCAGAGAATTTTATTTCTTGAGAGCTGCAGAATACAAATGCAAGGTGCATGCTTTTATAGCTATGCACATAGACAATTAACAGCTATAAACAGACTAGCAGATTTTAAGATATTTAGCTATCCCTTAAAACCTGGAAATAACAAACTCAAATCATAACAACCTAATATGATCTTTATTGAATATGACTTGGCAACTTGTGAATCATATTTCAACAATTACATGGTTACGTGGTCTTCTTTCTGAACTTGGCTTTCCTCAAAACAACTCCACTCCACTTCATGCTGATAATACTAGTGCCATTTAGATTGTGGCTAACCCTGTTTATCATGAACATATCAAACATATTGAGATAGACTGCCATTATATTCGAGAGGTTTTTGATTCCCACTTTATTACGCTTCCGCACATTGCTTCCAACTTCCAAACTGTTGATATCTTTACTAAAGCTTTGACTAGATACAGACTCAAGTTTTTTATTGGCAAATTGCTGCTTTTTGATCCTGCAGCATCAATTTTAGGGGAGTATCAACGAGAGCCAAGAAATTAGGCCATAATCACCTCAATTAGTATTTGACATATTTGATAGATTGTAAATTATTAGCTGTAAATATCATGTAATCAATTAGCTTAATTAGGTGTTGATTTATTTTCCTTATATAGGTTACTTCTCTGTGTATATAAACAACATCAATGATCAATAGAATATATCCATTTTTTGAAGAATAATTATTCTCTGTTTGTAATGTTTATCAATGCTTGAGTCTGATGCTAAATGGTGGTTCATGCTATTAACAGTTCTTCTCCAGCGTTCTCATATTTTAATATGCTTATAGAAGATTGTAGATTAATTAGGAGCCAAATTAACAATCTTAAGTTTTCTTTTCTTAAACGATCTGCGAATCAAGTAGCCCATTTGCTTGCAAGGGCTTCCAGTTCTATGTCAGAGTAGTCATTCCCCAGGTTTTCTGAATTCTACATTTGCTGCAAATATTGCTTTTTAATGAAGTTCTGCTGGTTTCTTTTCTTTTTTAATAATAATAATAAATAGAAATTAAGTTTCTTCCCTTATAAGAATTATTAGCTAAATGCAATAAAATAATTATAGTCAAGTTTAATAATAAAAAAATAATAAAAGTGTTAGATTCTTATAAAAAAAAATTCTTATTATATGGAATATGGTTTGAAAATATGATTTTATTTTAAATTATGTCTGTAAATATTCAAAATTTATTTAAATCACACATCAAATTCATGGCATCCCTATAAAGAGGCCATTTAACAACATGACTCATCATTGCTTGATATTTTTTTTGATTAATTAGATTTCAACTGAAATTTAAATTTACTATATCTGAATTTTAAAATAACTCTAGTATTAGATAGCCAAAACTTATCATAATGCTTGTTAATTTATTTACAATATTGTCCACTATTTTTTTACTTTGTTTCCAAGAGTTGATTCATAAATATCACATGAGCTTCTATGAAGACTACAATTTTACATGGTTTCTTGCAGTAATTAATAATATTTGTTGCAAATTAAAGAATTTTTTTTCTCAATGGCAGCCAAATGATATTGCAAATCAAAATTTGCATATAGGATATAAGTATTTAGTTTATTTAATTTATAGGAATAAGAATTTCTCAAGAAAATAAAAGCAAATATTTTTGAGGCATGAGAGACTTG
This sequence comes from Aleurites moluccanus, assembly GCA_948193065.1. Lineage (NCBI taxonomy): Eukaryota > Viridiplantae > Streptophyta > Magnoliopsida > Malpighiales > Euphorbiaceae > Aleurites > Aleurites moluccanus. The sequence goes on from CANXYC011698790.1 coordinate 17,344, forward strand.
TTTTTTCTGAATTAATTTGCTATTTTTAATAAACTATAACTATGTTTATATTATTTAATCTTAATTCTTGAAATGTTATTTCCATTTCAATGAAAGAAAATAAATAACCAATACTTAATTGATTTGAATAATAGATATCCTGGTAGTTTAAATAATGGTCTTGAGTTCAAGTTTTTATAAATGCAATTTGAAGAGCCAAAACTCTCGAAAGAGATCATCCAAATTAATCGGCAGTAATCATATAGCAGATGATTTAATAAAAAAATAAATAAATGTGGAATAAATAAAGAGAATAACCTATAAGAATTATGCTTGGAAGGAAAAGACTTTATCTCAATTTCTTTTTGCTCTTTGACATATATCACATTATTTTTAAGAACAAATTCTCTATAATTTCTCCTACAATCACATATATGCTTATTCCCCATATAGATTTAGAGCATTTATCTATATATTTATAATATAAGAAACATGAAATTATATATAAAGATAAGTAGTATAAAAATTAAAATGAAATTTCACTTGTCAATTTCAGAATAATTAGCTTGTTAGCTAGAAATGTGGTTACAATGTTTCACAACATGCATTGAGAATATATATGGCATCATTCCATGCATGTAAATGTTGTCCCCATATTCCCAATAACCATAAAGAAGTGGAATAATAAGCCAACTAAAAAAATGTATAGTTAGCAATAAAATTTGATAATAATCACTAATTAGTTCCATATAATTTTTATTTGATAATCTCTCTTTCTTTCATTTAGGTAGAGAGATTTCAGACAATTTTATAATAACAATAGTAAAAAAAAATTATCAAATTGACATATTTTCTGTCCGAGTGACTTTAAAGACACAAATGTTTAATATATGCATTCAAAATTTAATTAGCTTTTAAATGTTAGTATAAGAATAAAATTATAATAAATAAATAAATTTCTCTATAAGATAATTATTAGCCAAGTTAACCCTTGGGATTATGATAACCTCTTCAAATTCACATATACATGCTTCTCTTCTAATTGCTTCTAAAAATCTAAGACTTCATGAATGCCTGAAATTATTTAACTTGAATTTACTTCCGGTACATAAACTAGTAAAACTTTGTAATTTCTTGTTCATGTGCCAACTCTAATAAAGTGCTTCAATTAAATTGAAACTTTGTAATTATATTTAGTCATGATCTCTCTTGATAAGGAAATTGTAGAACAATATGGATAGGGATTTCAAGAATTGGAACAATATATGCTTTCAGAATTGGGAATGAGACATGGTTCTTGTTCCAAATCTTCAGGATAAATTGACAATACTTGTTCATGTCATGTGCGTGCCTTTTGCATACTCTTGTGAGTTGAGGATATTTGGTATAGAAAAGGACTATAGAGACTTAAGGATATTAGACAAATAGCCAGCAAATAGAATGAGAAAAGCAAAGATTAGGTTATAGAGCAATGATGCGAGGGAATGTCTTTCTAATTATAAGCAGTACTAGCATAAAGTGGGCAAAATCTCATGTTCTTTTATTCTTAGGAATCACTGGATCATGCATTATTTAGGAAACCATATTTCAAATATTATCAATAATTCAACATATATGCTCACTAATATTAGTTATTAGTCTTCTTATAATCATTATAATTGAAATGATTGCCTACATCTTGAACATAACCAATGGTAGGGGTGAAAATCAAACTAATTAAATTGATCAAATTAAATTAAACCGATCAAATCAAATCGAAATCGATGATTTCATAATTATTTAATTTGATTTCAATATAAAAATAGAACAAACCGAAAATTTAATTTAATTTGAGATTTGAGCCTTTTTTATTAGGTTTCAAATTAAACCGAACCAAAAGTTATATATATTATTTTTTATTATTATTACTATTAAATATATTTAATTTTATTTTATTTATAATCACATATTTTTTAACATAATATTAATTTAAAATTAAAAAAAATATCATTTATGAAAATTAACTAAAGATAAATAATAAAAAATCTAATACTTGAGAAAAAATATAAGTTTTGAATGTGTTAATTAATGAAATAGATAAATTTTGCATTGTAAATTAAATTATTTTTGGGATTTTTTATCACTAATATTTTATCTGTATTTTTTTCAATTTTATAATAAAATAATGACGATTTATAAAAAAAAAATTATTTAAAACCGAATAAAAAATGATCAAATTGAATTAAATCGATGATTTAATTATAATAATAATTTGATTTGATTTAAAAAAAATTCGAATAGAAAAATTGATTTAATTTACTTTGATAATAACTTTCCAAATCGATTAAATCAAACCAATATCACCATAATCAGTCAAGAGACTACAAGGGCAAATACTGTTTTATGGGAATAAATTAAGATCTAGTTGCTTAAAATGAATGAAAATGATGTGAACCGAAGCTAAAAACTTTACCATCCTTTTCCTTTTCTAATTAGTAAACTCACATAATCATTATTAGCGTCCATTTCCAAGAGTCTGCCTTCTTGCACTTCATACAAGTTGTTACCTATCTAAAGGCTCCATTACATGATCTAGATGCTTTCTCCACTAACACATCACAACATTAATTAATTAATTAATTATATTTAAATATAATTATATTAATTTAAAATTAGTGCTTTATGGATAGCCAAACATTGAAAGTTGACCATTCATTAAGTAAAATATATAGCTTTGTGGTTTTGAGTTTTGACAGCAGGGACGAAGGAAAAATTGGTAGATGAATTTAATACATTATTTAAATATATTAATTAATAATTATTTAATAAAATGAATATAAAAATTAACTCTTTAAATTATGAAATATATATTATAATTAATATATTAATATATTATGTTATTATTAATTAATTTATAATCATAGATAGTGAATTAGATTTATCTAAAAATTTATTAGGACGAAGACAAATAATACGTAATTTAGGCCTAAAAAAATATAATTTTATTAATTTATAAAAAAAAATTATTTAATTTACTCAAATATAATTTTTTATAAGTAAAGTTTTTTTTTTAACCTATTAAAATTTAATTTTTTATATAAATTTTTTTTTCTCAATCCACTTAAAATTAATTTTTTTTTTATTTCATCCCATTTAACATGATTTTTTTCTTTATTGTTTGACAATTAAAAATAATCATTTTTAAATATTTTATGAATAGGTTATTGTCAAAGCCTATTTTGTAAGAATTAGACTATTGTTGTTCATTTTATATGGATAAACATTAATGCTCTTCAAATAATTGAAAGTTTCTTTAATATGATTATGGGAATGTTGTGGTCAAGTGAATTTTTAATGGATTTGTAAAATATAAAACTAGTATGTGAGGGTCAAGAATTGTCTTGGTAAGAATCCTCATATGTTTAAGTTAAATTTAGTTCTTAAGGAGAATTAATAGCGATTTAGTAAGCTTAGAAGTAGATAAAGTGTGAGTAGAAAGAAAGAATCATATCATTAATAGAATTTATCTCTATTTATATATTTAAATATTACTGTTTTAATATGGTAAGGATGCCACGTGTTCCTCGCTTATTTGCCCATTATAAAGAAAGGTGACCGTGTCAGTGAATTCAAGGCCACCTTATCAGTTTGCATGATAAGTTATTATATTTACTTATACTATATTATTTTACCCAAAATATTTTGTGTGACAAATGATGGCTTGTATATCAAATTTAAGCTGCTGCATCACTTTAAGACATGGTGACATGTTAGAAGTATTTAATGAGAAGAGATATGAGGAATGACTGATTATCTTTTTGTTCGCTCTTATTTCTTTGTCGGATTCTTATAAAGCAAATCTTCTTATTAGAAATAAGCGAAAATATTTTTTTTGCCTCTTGATAAGGTCATGTGCTTAGGTACGATGATCATATTCATAATTTAGACGAAGAATTCATGCAAATTCTTAAATTTTTTAAGTGAACTTACTTCACGATGGACCGAATCCATCACTTTGAATTTAACTTTTTAGCCTAATTTTATTTATCATATATGTTGGGTGGAGTTGGAGTCAAATTTGTGTTATATCTAAGCCATGTTGGATCCAACTGATTCATCATACCTCTTTGTTGAAGTTCAAACTTATTTTAAATATATATTTTCATTCTCTTCGTGGCCTATAATTACAATAATTTTTAAATATAAACAAAAAAATATTAATAAATTTTTAAATATAAAAAGTGTATTTTTTTTTATAAATTCAACAGATTTTTTAAATAAATAAATAAAAATTAATAATAATAAAAAATAAATAATATGTATAAAATATATAAATTTATTAATTAAATTTAAAATAAAAAATAAAATTACCTCTACCAACAGTCACATACACTGATTATTTTAAATTTATTAAAAAATTTATTTATTTTAATATAAAAAGTTCGGGCAAGTAAAAAAGCTGATTGGAGCTTACAAGACAGCCCATGGAAATGCAGTCAACATAAAAAATCAAATAAAATCTAGTACAGCGCAGAGATGATGATGCCAAATATGAGACCAAAAGCAACGTGTCAACTGTTGATTATTATTAATGGTCACATCATCATCATCATCTCTCTCAAGTCACAACAATTGGAATCCAAAATAATTGAAAATTTGAACATTTGCAGAAAGAAAAGAAAAGAAAAGAAAAGAAAGAAACCGTCTCTCTTCCCCTTATTCAGATTTTTTATTTTTTATTTTTAATTATATTAATAAAAAGTTATTATCCATTAAAATAATTAAAAAAATAATATAATATATATAAAATTATATAAAATAAGAGGTATGATACAGAAAAATATGAACTACTGTTCATCACGTATGATCCATCCAATTCAATCCACCACACCTAGCCATTATCTCCAAGTTGTCAAGTTGACCTACACCCCTTTCTTATTCTCCAATAATTCTTGTAATTTTATTAGTCCACATCTGTCTCATACCGTGGCAGAATAAAAGATTTTTCAGTCTATAAAATCCAAATATCATATCAGGCTAGTTAAAGATGATAAGATGTCATTGCCCTCTTTGTACTCAAAAGATGTAAAAAAAAAAAAAAAGCGGTTGAAATCAACTTTGGCGGCTTAGATGATATTAACATTAGTTATTAGCATATGAAAGTAATAGCATTTGTTAAAACCGATATTATAACATACCCCATTAAACATTTCATAAGGTCCGAGAGAACTAATAATGAATGCTACTAAAAATTTTAATACAATTTTAAATTTTTATTTTTAATAATATCATCAAATTCATAATAATGCTGCAATTTTTTTTTTCCTGGCCTCTCACTAACTTCAGAAAAAAAAAAGAAGCAAAATCCAGATTAAAATTTTCCTTTTTATAATATTTAATCTCCCTCTTTCTGATGGAGAGGTACATAAGACAATTATATATATATATATATATATATATATATATATATATATATATATATATTTCCCCTGTTCTTTTTAAACTCCTAATTATGATTATTTACTATTAATTGTTGATTTTTTCTTGAATCAACCACTACAACGCTAATATTATCCGTACTATGCCTGGCCAAGGCCAACTTGGTCAGCAACATTGAAGCATCTGAGCACGCCTTGTCGGAGCTTTCAGCAGATCGATTTCCTACGGCGGCCGGTGGTGATGGTGATCTCTGAGCACGCAGACACATTCGTGTAACTCTACATGCTGTGTCACTTGATACCACATCCCATAGACCATCGCTCGCCAGTATCAGAAACTCATCGTCGTCTGTCCTTTCCGTCACCGTCACCTCCGGCTCCGATATCACATATGGTTTCAAATAGTTATCACCTGAAATGTTGAAAGAATTGAAGATTAGTACTTTCCCCGCCGTAACTCGCAATTATGTAAGATCAATTCAATCATGTACTTACCAATTGCTCTAGACATGGCCAGAACTCCCAGGACTCTTGCGCCGTCCCAGTAGATTACGCGGCCACCGGCGGCTTCGATTCGGAGTAACTCATCTGGCCGATCAGGCTGCAGATTTATAAAATAAAATAAAAAATATTAGTCGAGCAATTACAATTAAATGAACTTAAGAATGTGTAACACGCCCCAATGGTTGACCTGACCCACATATTACACGCCTTTCCTTTCTCAGTGGCAACACAACTACGCGCGAGCAACGGCAAAAAAAAAAAATTATAATTGAACAGGCACGAGTATGGCCGGAATAAACCTACAAATCTCACCTTATGATCTGAGGAAAGTGGAATAGCGACACCGTTGCGGAATAGCACGGCGCGGGAATCACCGCAATTGGATACGACGATCTTGTTCGGCGTCACAATTGCAACAACAGCCGTCGATCCAACAGCATCGCACTGTGGGGTCTGAAGCTCGCACCGGCATTTAGCGCGCTTTTCTCCGTCGTTGCACCACTCCTCAACCTCCTTATCCATCTTATCAAAGCTTCTCTCCATGGTTTCCTTCCATTCAACGCATTTTACTTCATAACTTTCGATTTCATCCTTCACTATTTCGTGTAACCGATCTTTACACTTCATAGCCACCTGCACAAAAAAAATCATCATAAAAATGAAAATTAAAAACAAATACATATAAAATCAAATCCAAAGATTAAAAAAAGAAAAAAAGAGTTTTGATTTTGATATGTACTTACATGAGAGCAACCGTGACCATCAAATACAGCGAAGAATGAAGTTTTTCCGGCTGAAAACGACGTCCGTATCGAAACGGCATCTTCCATATCTCTTCTTCTACCACAAACTGAAGTCATGCCAAATTTTGGTGTTTCTTCTGCAACTTCATGCTCCAATTTCACAGTATTTGAACTTTCATTTATTGATTTATTTGAATCCAAATACTCGTTATTCTCAAACTTTCCATTTTGTTCATTTCCTTCACATATATGGTGACTCGATTTGCAACTCTCTACTGCGTTATCACAATCACGTGGAGACAACGAAAAAAGATCGAGTTTCTGTCGTTTCAACGGCGGTTGAATAGCTGCATCGGCGACAACCTTGAATGGACGGAGATCTAATTTTTTTCGCCTTGAAGCTCGTGAGCTTGGCTCAACAATTGGAGCAGCTGCTTCACTTTCACTAACAACTCCACAGCAAATTCCAGCCATCAAAATTCTATCTCCCCAATTGAAAACCAATAATCACGAGAACTCTCAAGAATCGCAAAATCTTCAAATACACTTTTATCAGTTAATCTGATTAACAAACTATTGAAGCTTCTAAAGAATTAAAACTGAGAGCAGAAGGAGAGAAAGGATCTGAGATGAGAAAGATACTTGGAGAGCGAGAGAAACAGCCCATTAAAATAGCTTTGGAGAGAAAGATGGTGCCTTCAAAAAAAAACAAAGGTACCTGGGGGCCACATTAAAATTACGGGCAGATCTGCCCGTCACTGTTACGGGCAAAGATCCGACATGTACAGTTGGTATGACGTCGAATTACCGAATACAAGATTGTATCTTCACCGTCCATCTTTCTCTTTCCTTCTTTTATTTCACCACGTGTACTACCTTCTAAACCTCGTATACGTGGCCCAATTGAATTCTAACACGAGTTATTGCAACGACCTACCTTTCCTGACACGTATGTGGTCCTGAGTTGAGACGGCTCCTCTCTCTCTTCCTTATTTTTGGTCTGCAACCAAAATAATTTAATTTATTTTGATTTTTTTATTTAGGAAACATTCGCTCGTTTTTTTTTTAATTACACTATTGCCAAGGATATCACCACGTGGCGAAGATCGTCAAATCCGAGATTCGTGTTTGATTCCCTTGTCCACACGCGCTAAAGCGAGTAAACACCTAAAACACTCTTTAAAAATACACTCTAAGATTACTTTTACATTACATTAATTTATACTATTTTAATCATAATTTTTATTTATATTTATATTTATTTAAAATATTTAATACAAATCACTTCTTATTCTTATAATTTTTCATTTATTTAAATTTTATTTTTATACTTTAAAATTAAAAAATATATGAGTCAATTTTATTATATAAAAATTAAAAATAATATAAAATATTATATATATTTTATCACTTAAAATGATATAATAAAATAAATATATATAAATTTTATTCTTTTTAGAGAATTACTTTGCACGTAAAATTTTTTTTCTAAATAATTATATAATTTACTTTTATTTTATATATATGCATAAATTATTATTTAATGTTAACTTATTTTAAAAAAATTTTGATTTTAATTTTTTATATAATTTATATTTTAAAAATATTTTAGTATATATAAATTATTATTATTGTTACTAAATTATTAAATTTAAATATCATTTTAGAATAATCTTATATATTAATATAAATAAAATATATGTACCAACTAAAAAGATTATAAAATAATATTAAAATTATTAATTTATATAAATTTTGATTGAGAATTATTATAATATATGAGAAAAAAATAATAAAATAATTCTATATAAATTTAAAAATATTTAAATCAATTCGAGTTAAAATAAAATTATCCTAAATTAACTATAATCACCTCAAAAAAAAATTTTCCTACAGAAGAGCGTGTACACGCGCTTAACTGTGTACTGACCGGTCGTTCCAGTTTTTGAAAGAAATTTTCTATGGCAACGAGCTAGATATGGACACGTAAACGGACCACACGTCAATATCGATTGACGCCTATCAGAACATCTGAGCTATCTTTTGACACGTGTATATTAACTGACGTGGCATTAAGGTGCATGTTCCATTCCCTTTTATAGCTTACCCGAAAAATTAGAATATAACAGCTGAATATATCTCTTGAAGGACCCAAATCCTTATGGTTTGCAACGAGAAAGAGGTAATAATGCTCCCAAAATTAACAGAGTTGAGGCTTGTTGTCTCTTATTTTATTTTAATTATTTTAAAAAATTTATAAAATTTTTTAAAAATTATATTTTAATAATATTTAATATAATAAATCTATTAATATATTTTTTATACTAAATAAAAATTATTTGAATAGAAAAAATATATTATAAATTTTATATATTATATTTAACAGTTTAGATTTAACGTATTTATAATATATTTTTAACTATCTAAATAATTTTTGTTTAATATATTAATAAATTTATTATATCAAATACTATCAAAATATAATTTTTTAAAAATTTTATAAAAAATTAAAATAAAACACATGAAAGATTACTGTATAAAAATACACAACAGCCCCCTCAATTTAAATTAGCACCCGTAACTGGTAAATAATTTAATAAAATAAAAATATATTAATATTTTTTTATTAAATAAAAAAATTATATTATACCTTAATTGAATGTATGAATAATATATATTACGTTACCTCAAGGATATTCAAGCGAATGTATAATAATATAAGTGATTTTTATGTAATAAAAGTGAGTTGAGTTATCATAATATACATTAATCATTAATCATAAGTTGAGAAACCATAAATATAATTTAATTCTATATTTTTTGAAGATGGAGAGACAAAGATAAAGAGAGGGAGAAGGAAAGGTTGGTATGAGAAAGAAAGAAAAAATTTTAATTTCAATAATAAAATAATAATTTTTTATTAAAATAAATGTCAGGTCATGTATTTTAAAATAATTCTTGTGCTTTTGTGTGTGTGTATTTACATGATTTGCTAATTACGATAAATGAGTATTATTTTATTTAAAATTATTAATTTTAAGTGTTAAATTGATTAAATTAAAAATTAAGAAGGTAAAGTGATCAATTGTGAGAAATTGAGAAAATAAAATATATTTAAGACCAACCTAATTTAAACTATCAATTAATTGATAGTAATTGAACACATCAACTATCTTTATACATTTATAAATTAAATTAAAAATGCTTTATTAATTAAAAAAATGTGTATTTTATCAATGTAATTGAGATATTAATGTAATTAGTGTAATATTAATTCTACCTATTTAGTTCAACTTTGTATATTAAGATTAAAGATTGATAATCACTATAATTATATTGAAAGAGCTTTATATTTTTTAATAATATTAAAGTGATCAATATATCATATAAAAATAAATTAAATTAAAATATCAACGCTTTATTGATAATTCAATTCAAATGAAATAATAATTAACACATTAATTTTATTTTTCAATTGAAAAAAATGAATTAGCATAATAATTCAATATATGAATAATTTCATATGAATCTCTTTTGTTTCAATATTAATTTTATCGTAACAAGGATCTCATCTTATATAATAATAATTGTATGTATAGTTAAATTTTATTTCATAAAAATAATTTACACTGCATGTCCAATAAAATAATTGATTTAAAAATATAATTATTTTATTAATATATGATATTATTATTGATTAGACCGTTTAATTACAGTAATTATACAAGTCCATTGAAAAAATCATTCATTATTGATTGTTCTTAGACAGGTTAGGAGCACTTATTGTTGCTGTCAAAATCAAATGAACATTGTATGTTTTTTTAATTATGGAAATTTGAACATCTTCTATAATTTCGACACCTTTCTAACTTTCTTTGTGTTTGTTTAATTATTTGATTTTTTAAATTGCAAATTAAATAATTGAAATTTGTACTTTTTATTATATGATTTCAAATTGCATGGTTATGAAGATCCATTTTTATAGTTTCCCCTCTTAGCTCATTAATCTCGAGTCACTAAATTAGATAGATCACATATTAATTATTTATAAAAATAATAAATAACTCATAAAAAAAAAAAATCTCAGTTTATTCAAAAAAAAAAAAAATCTAAGTAATTTATATTATTTTATATTGTAAAGTTTAAATAATTATAATTTCAATCATTTAGATATCAATTTTCATATCATTGCACTAAAAAATATAATATTAAAAATAGTTCCTAAATTAATAAGATTTTGAGTTGAATATTTAATTAAAATCGAAATAAAAAAAAATCAAGACGAAAGGAGAAGTAGAAGGAGCAAACGAAAAATGAAAAGACAGATGCGGGTGAAATTGGGGTTGAGGGACTTAATATATCAAAAATACATCAGTTTTTACTGTGTGAATTTTTAGGGACCAAAATTTTTTTATAAAATTTCTTAAAAATTATAATAGTATAATATTTTTTACAATAAATCTAATGACATATTTTTTTTATAAAACAAAAATCAAATGGATCTAAAAATATATGTTAGAAGTATATTAAATTTAAATGATTAGATTTTAATGATTTAAATTTTATACACTTATATTATATTTTTTGAATCCATTTGATTTTTATTTTATATAAAAAATATGTTATTGAATTCGTTATAAAAAATACTCTACTATTATAATTTTTAAAAAATTTTACAAAAAAATTTTATTTTTAAAAAATTTACGTAATAAAAATTAATATATTTTTCACCCATCAATCCCGGCCATGCATTATTGCAAAATAGAGATCTTTACTTCCACACAACTAAATTTTAATCCCGCCCGTCACTTGCGTGGGACATGGCCTATCTTCACATGATGGGGAACTAAAATTGTGTGCCACCTAATATTTTCACAATCCTACCTATTATATGTAAGGATAGTAATGGATGGAATTTAATGCGGATTTTGTAAAGTTTAAATTTAATTTATTTAAAAATAAAAATATTTGTTTCATCATAATCGGTGAACGAGGTTGTAATATTTGAAATTTTTTTTCATATAAAAAAAATTATATTATATCAAAGAATAATAATATTTTAAAAATATTTAATGAATATAAAAATATTTTATGATTTATAATAGTTTTTTTATTTTAAAGAAAATAAATAAATAAATTGTTTCTTAATTATTAGTTTTATGATTATGGTGTTAATTTTATTATATGTATATATTATTTAAATTAGTGAGTATTAATTATTTATTTTATTATTATTATTGTTACTTTTGGAAAATTCTAAAGAAGTCTAGATTTTTGTTTAAAATTTTTTAAAAGTTTAAGTTTTATATTAAAATATATATTATATTATTATATATATTGTTATATTATTAGATTATTATTATTAAAAAAAAAAAAAAAACGAAAGATCTGGAAAACAGATCTTCGTTCTACAACTTTATATATATATATATATATATATATATAACAAAGAAATGAAAGTAAGGAAGGAAGGGAACAAAAATAGGATAAAGAGATGAAACGAAGAATGGAACAAAGAAAGAAAGAAAGGAAGCAAGCTGTGAAGAGATTCAGCAGAGAGAAAGAGAGAGAGAGGGAGAGATCACCGGAAATCGGCCATCCGGAAGGAAGGGAACAAAAATAGGATAAAGAGATGAAACGAAGAATGGAACAAAGAAAGAAAGAAAGGAAGCAAGCTGTGAAGAGATTCAGCAAAGAGAGAGAGAGAGAGAGGGAGAGATCACCGGAAATCGGCCATCCGGCTACCGCATCACGACACGTGCGCCACCAACGGAGAGCCGAGCCGCCGGTCGTCCTTCCACTAGAAGCTCGTCGTTGATCGTCGCCTAAAGAGCCGGAAAAAATTTAATGAGTCCAAACTAATTTTGGATGATTCCGACTATTTCCGATGGAGTTTTTCAATGGCTATAGTTTTTTTGGACTCCATTTTTTATGAGCTTTTTAATGGCACCAATTTTGTCCCGATCGGAAATCGAAGTCGGGACTGAAAAATATTGGACACACGTAAATTTTTGATAAATTTTGAGTAAGTATATTTTAAATTATTTTAAAATTAATTATTAATTATTTAGAATATGATTGGAGATAAATTTGTAAAAATGATTGAATATTTATATTGATATTGGAGAATTTAGACAGTTAAATTTTAATATCTGTATTTATTTTGAATGGATAAATTAAGATAAATTATTTTAGATTATTTAGAATTATTATAGAAATTATTTAGATGAGAATTATGAAAAAATATTGAGTTTAACATTGATTTTAGAATTTTCGGACAGTAAATTATCAGAAATTATGTTTTTATTAAATGTAAAAATTAAGATGAATTTATTATATTGATTTGAAAATTATTATGAAAATTATGTGGACAATATTTATAAAATTTAGATACTTATATAAGTTTGATAAATGGATTACTAACTGCTATTATTATTTCTAGAATGCTGGTAATGATGGATTAAATAAATGAAATTAATTGGATGTCAAGATTGATTTTCATTGGATGGATTAATGAGTAGAGTTGAATTGAGATATTTATTAAATCGTTATAAAATGTCTGTTGAGATGGAGATCAGGAGGGGTCAATTGATATGGTTGTATTGAATTTTGGGTCGATTGTGCTGATTATTAGAAGTGTTTTTTTATTTTTATTTCAAAAGGTTATGTTCTATTTTTAGGAGAGTTTCTGTTGAAATTCCGACAAACTCTTACGAGTCGTTTCGTAAATTTATAAGTTAATATATATTTTTTATGTTATAATGTCTTCTCTATGCTATTTGATCTAGGTATTCAAGAGTTTCCTAGCCGTCAGATTTTAGGCGCTCCGTAAAGAGCTAGCTGTTTAATGGTCGTCAAGTAGTGAGTTGATATATTTAATTTAACTCTACATATAAGCATAACATGTAAGCATTGATGAATGAAATATTTGTATATGTATATAAACTATCATTATTGCATTAGATTTAGTAGCATGATGTATGTTTATGTTATATTATATGATGTTAATGATGATGATGAAAAATATTGTATGTATATGTTTATGACGGAAAATAGGATGATGTGGAATCCACCACTAACACATAAAATATCAATGATATAACGTGACACAACATGATTTATAATATTATTATAGGGATTACCTAATTCGAGTTGATCTCACCGTGGCCCTTGGATATGGATAAGATAGTATAGAGATGCCTGATTTGAATTGATTTCACTATGACTCCATAGTTAGAATTTAAGAGAGCCAGGGGAAGGGGTCGGCTCCCCATTTATAATAAACGAAAACATAGATGAGGCTAGATTTCACGGACATTTTCCATCATATATGTTATGTATGTTTATGGATGATTATGTGTATGTGACATTTCATGTAGATTAAATAAATGACTTGCATGTTAAATTAATTTATATCAGCTCATTGAGTCGAATGCTCACCCCTGTTCAATATTTTTCTAAGTTTCGGAATTAGACAGTGAAATTATTTTCATTTTATTATGTAATTAATTAATTAATTTCATTGTATTTAAATTTTTAAAGTTCCGTATTGTTATGTTTAATGCATGAAATTTATTGAGTTTATGTGTGACAGGTGGGCTCATAGTCCTTATTTGTGACAGTTAAAGCTGTCATATTACAGTTTTTATTGTTCAATAGTAAGTCAGATTTATTACGGATTCCGGAAGTCTTATACTTTTCTATTTCCTAGTGCCGGTCACGTGCCCAATAGGTCGAGTCGTGACGGAGGTGAATTAGATAATAAAATATTAAAATATATATATATATAACATAAATAATCGAGTCGATTCGAAATGAGTGTTATCATTACTTGAATCCAACACAAATTTAAAAAATTATTTCGCTCTATTTACTAAACTGAAAAAATAGTACTTATCTCAATCAAATCGGACTGAATGGATGTCCGATGAATTGAATAAAATTATCATCCCTCTCTCTCTCTCTCTCTCTCTCTCTCTCTCTCTCTCTATATATATATATATGGAGCCACAATTTGAATCTCTTTATACTTATCATATGATTTAAAATTTTTTATATAATTTTAAGTTTTTAAAAATAATTAAAAATAAAATATTAGGTCATTAATAAAATATTTAATATAAAAATTTAAAATTTTTTTATTTTCATTTTTACTTATAATTTAAACAAATATATTAAGTAAAAAATAGAAATAATATTATAATAAATAAATAAATAAGTAGAATATAAAAGTATTTTTGATATATATATATATATTCTTTCATAATTCTCAATTTTTCTTTGAATTCTATTACTATAAAAATATTGATGAAGACTGACTCAAAACTCTATTAAAATATAAATAATTATTTATATCAAACATATAATAATTTTATATTTATCTATTTTAGAATAATATGTTCATGCCTTTATTTATATAAAAAAAATAAATTAAAAATTTTAAATATCAAATATTGCTAAACGCAAATTTTTTTTGACTAATTAAATTAAAATTCCAATGGTTTAGTTGATTATCAAAATTAATTCTTAACATAAAATCATAAAAAAATAAGATTTTATTTAATGTAATGTGTGAATGATTATTTTTTTTTAGTTGAATTAAAAATAAATTTATAATGAATACAAAAATTTTATAAATTATATTTAGAGTGACAATATTAAAATTTCTCTTTTAATTTTTAACATTCTTATTATTTTTTATTAATAAATTTAATTATAATAATATTATTATATTATTTAACTAAAATATCAATATCAATTTAATGAATGGATTGTAGTTGGGATTGAGGGGGCTGCAGTGTATTTTTACACAGCAGTTTCTCATATTTTCTATTTTAATTACTTAAAAAAATTTATAAAATTTTTAAAAAATTATATTTTAATAGTGTTTGATATAATGAATCTATTGATGTATTTTTTTTTTATAATAAACAAAAATTATTTGGACAATTAAAAATATATTATAAATGTGTTAAATATAAGCCGTTAAATATAATATATAAAATTTATAATATATTTTTAGCTGTTTAAATAATTTTTGTTTAATATAAAACATACATTAATACATTCATTACATCAAATAATATTAAAATATAATTTTTTAAAAATTTTATAAAATTTTTTAAATAATTAAAATGAGTCACATAAAAAATTACTGATATTTCCCTCCTGCAGTTGCACCTATTAGTTGAACTGAAATCGGGTTTAATTGAGTGGGGTCAATGCAGTGGACCTACCACTTGAAAACTTGCCACATATACAAGGTGAAAGCTGTTAAGCATTGACACTCTGTTTGCTTAATGTTCATATTCTTTCTTTTATTTAGTGTTTTATTTCCAATGTTTTATTTCTTATGTTATATATTTTTTATACATTATATTATTAATAAAATATTATTAATTATTAAATTTAAAAAAAAAATAATTCAGTGACCATAAAACTATATGGAATAAAAATAAAATCCGAATTGCTTAATGTTGTGATATAACAAAAACCAATGCCACGTAACTTAGAAATCAGAACCAAGTTAGCTGCTGGATTTTATTTTTTTAATGAGAAGGCAGAAATATATTATGAAAATATCACATTGATAATTTTTTTTTTTTATGATGTAAATATAATTTTGAAGTTATGAAAATAAAGAGAGTCCCTTCTTCTAATTTCCCCTAACACATTTTCTTTTTTTTTTTTTTCATTTTTATAAATATATTTAAATATTTAAAAATTCATAAAATATCAATTTTAAATTTAAAAATTGTTAATAAATAATCAAGAAAATCATTGTAAAATATACTTCATTTTATCATGTTAAAACTTAAAAAATAATTATTTTTCTATTTATCATAAATTATTTAGTTATAAATTTAATTTCTAAAAATTATTAAAAATTATTATTTAGTTATTAAATTGTAAAAATTATTATTATCGTATATAATTTTACTAAATATAAATTTAATTAATATATATATACATCTAGTCCAAATTAATTATTAACTTAATTAATTTTATTTTCTTACTCACTTATTAATAATTTAATTATTTTTATAATATAACCTTTCAAAAATATTTAATTAATTACATTCTATTTTTGTTTTTAAAAAATATTTTTTAGGGTTAAAAAAATTCATTTTTATATTTTTTTGACAAATTTAAAAATAAAAAATAAACAATTTTTTTTTTAAATTTTATTTTTTGTTTTTTATTTTTTATTTTAAAAAATAATAATTTAAGAAGAAATTAAATTATTTCTTCATAAATTTTTTAATAAAAATAAAAAATTCATTTTCATATATTTGATAAATTTGAAAATAAAATAAAAATATTTTTAAATAATATATCTATTTATTTTTATTTTCAAATTTGTCAAAAAAATATGAAAATGCATTTTTTAATCCTAAAAATATTTTTTAAAGCAAAAATAGAATGTAATTAATTAAAATAAAGGGTAATATTTTAGGATTGATTAATGACAAAATTTAACGAAAAGATCTAGTAGTATAATATGACATTCGTTAAGGGGGATTTAATGTTTTTTTTAAAGGTCTAAGGGGATTTATTGTATTAGGTAATTCTATAAGGGAAAATAGTAATTAACCCAAATAAAATTTGAATTTAAAATAATTAAATTTAAAATTTTTCACTATTTATATAGTTAAAAGAATAAATAATTAAAAACAGTTTATATTAAGATTTATATTAAAATAGTTATGAAAAATTGAAATATGATAAATTTATAATTATTTCACATGTTAAAATATTTTTAAATATTTAAATATATTTATAAAAATAAAAATAAAAAATAAAAAGATAAAAGGTATTAAAAAGATAACGAGATAGGAGCGTTCTGTCCCTTTTTGTGATTTTAAGATTATATTTGCATATTTGAAAAACAAAAGATGCCAATATAATATTTTCGTTATAATTTAGGAACATATTTACTTATTTTCCCTTTTTAAATTAAACTTTTTTTTTTCAATCAAATCTGAACTCCAACATTCAGTTTCCTCATCCTAATTATTCAAGCCATTGCTCAAATTTCTGTAGTAAATAGAGATTTTAAATTGTTTGAGTGTTTGGTAGTTTAACTTATTAATGAACTTTAATTTTCAACTTAAATTTTTTGTTAAATTGTTATATATTGTGAAAGATTTTGATAGAACTCATTAATTTTTTTAGAATTTCAATTTGATAATCGTACAGCTAAATACCCCTCAAACATATTATGTTACAAATCGAACTTACGTGTGAAAAATATTAATTTCTTAAAGATTTGATCTATTTTATTCATAATTTTTTTTCTTATAAATTGCAGTTCATAGTTTGAATTATAAGTATATCTAATTATATGTATATTAAAAATATATATTTTAAAATATAATAATAAATTTGTGCTTTTTATATGTAGACATGTTAATAGGGGCAAAACGAAACCAAGATTTTCTATAGGGAGACCAACATTAACTTAATTGCAATAATTTGAAGTCAAAAAACTCAAAAGAGCAATTCATTTAGTTTTTACAAAAATATCATTAAATACATATAAATTCATTTATCAAAGAGGTGCACGACACTTTTTTAGATCACGAAAGTCATCTTTCACTGAATTTACACTAAACTTTTCAACAATTTCTCTTTCAATGTGCAAAAGCAAAGAATTTGTGAGGAAATCATCCTCCATTTTGTTTCGAAGTTTAGTTTTGACAATTTTCATAGTAAAAAATGCTCTCTCTATAATTGTTGTAGAAACTCAAAGTGTATGAATAAGCCTAACCAATTGATAAACAAGTGGATATATAACTGATTTTCTAATATTCACCAACCATTAAGGGAGACTCGCTATAGATATCAATTTATGAAAGTCTAGACTCGTAGATGCTTCAAACTCATAATGTTGTAGTTACATTCTCAATTGCATTCTCTCATATTCATTGAAGTCTTCTGGATAAAATTTATTCACCAGCCTACAAAGATCATCAACTCTAAAGTTATGCACATCTCTTGGATCTAGAGAAGAACTTAAATTAAATAGCTTCATGGCATTCTCATTAAATCTATTGTTCAACTCATTTAATTGAACATCTATTATAGCAATATAAATGTTAACTCGATAATTATGCTCAATAGTAACTTCATTTGATATATGACGAGCTCACCCATGCTTGGAAACATAAGGAGCACCCATATTTGGAACATCAATCTCATGTTCATCGCAAAATGATCTTACTTTGATTGTTAAAGCATCCCATCCATCATCCATTAACTTTTGAATCAATGATTTTGTAGTAGAAACAAATTGAATAGCATTCAAAATATCTTGAGATTGTCATTGCAAAGCTTGGCAAAGCATGTCACTAATCTCCAAAATTTCTTTGAAAATATGTAAGATCAAGATAAACTCGAAAGAGACTAATGTATCATGAGCTAAATTTGACTCTCCACATTGTGTAGAAGTAGTCCCTTCTTCAAAAATAATACTTAAAACATCACATGTAGTACTTTATATTTTTATCAAACCTGGAATAGATCTTAGATGAGAACTCCAACGAGTATCTCCAGCTCGTTGTAAAGTGCTAATTTGATTAAGCACTTTTCTTGTCTTAAGCTCATCAATAACAATTGAATTCGCAATTTCAATAGCTTGAGCTGCTATCAATTCGTCATTTATCTTAGAGAAAACACCAACAACATTAACAATAAAAGCCAATTTATTAAAGAATTTTTGAACTTCAATAACTTCTTTGGATGCTCCAACCAATGCCAATTGCAAACGATGAGCAAAACAATGAATGTAATAGGCATATGGACAATCTTTAACCACTAATGCTTGTAATCCATTCCACTCACCTCGCATGTTGCTTACCCCGTCATATCCTTGACCTCAAAAACTCTAAATGTCACGATTGTTATGAGTGAGAATAGAAAAAATCCCTTATTTTAAAGTAATTGCCTTAGTATCTGGAATATAAACAAGACCAAAGAAATGCTCCATCACAATGCGATTTTCGTTAATAAATCTCAAAACAATTGCCATTTGTTCTCTTTTTGATTCATCTCAAGCTTCATTGACAATTATGCAAATCTTGGCATTATTTATCTCTTCACAAATAGCTCTTTCTACTTTATTTGATATAACATGCAAGATTTCTTTCAGTATCATTGAAGATGTATAAGTGGCATTTTGTGGAGCTTTATCTAGTACAACTTTGGCAACTTGCTCGTTGTAAGAGGCCAATAACTTCAATAACTCGAGAAAGTTACCACGATTTCTTGAATCTTGGCCTTCATTACGACCTTTAAAAGCACAACCTTGAAATGCAAGCCATTTTATTACATCTATTGAAGCCATCAAACGCAATTGATTTTTTGCAATTTGTTGAGAAGTAGACTTTTCAAAATTCCCTTGTATATGTTGAGGTTGATTCATAAGATCATGACATACTCTTTCAGCATTCCTATGATGTGAGTTTAAATAACTTCCCACGTGATTTAAGAAAACACAATCTTTTCCATTCCTAACTTTTCTCCAGCTTCGAAAACCATCAACATGATGTTAGGGAAAAAAAAGTTAAAATCTTGCCGCAACGCCAAAATATGGTCGAAGCCATAACAAATTAGAACCCGAGTCCGTTACTTCCGAACCTGGGAGCATGACCTGCCCAGCCCAGAGCTATGAGCAATCCTAGGTGTGGACCTTGGGCCGTGTGAATTCGCAAGGTGAGTTCATATTCGGGTTAGTACCCACTTAAATGCCCAAATGGGATTGATGATGTCTTTAAGGTAGTTTGGGCCACTTTGACATTACTATGGCAAAAGGATAATGTCAAGAGGATTCTTCCCTGTGTTCTTTTTGTTGAAAATCAATTATTTATATCTAAAAAAAATCAATTGTTTATAAAAGTAGTACCAAATTTAGGGTTAATTAAGATAAATCACTTTGCATAACATAAAAAAAAAAAATTCTTATTCTTAGTCCATATATTTAGGTTTTAATTTAATTTATGTGTTTACTGAATTACTTCTTCTTGCTTTAGTTAGCTTAAATAGTTAGAAGACTAAAATCCCCTTTGATTTCGTAGTTAAGGCTAGCATTTGACGTTTGAATTTTCAGCATTGGTTATTAATCATTGATTTTGACCATTAGTCATAATTGTTAAATTAAATATTCAACTATCAACAATAGATCGTTAATCGCTAATTCTAATAACTAATCATAATTGCTGAATGAAATAGATTTTAAGGCTACGTTTGATTTAGCTATTTGTAACAGCTATTAGCTATTACTGATAGCTATTAGCTGATGATTATCATTGATTTTCAACAATAGATATTAATCATTGATTTTGACCATTGGTCATAATTGTTAAATTAAATGTTCAACTGTCAACAACAGATCATCAATCGCTAATTCTAATAACTAATTATATTTGCTGAATGAAATAGATTTTAAGGCTTTGTTTAGTTTAGCTATTTGTAACTGCTATTAGCTGTTATTGCTCTTAGTTGATGGCTGATAGCTAATAGCTGGTGGTTGTTATCTAATAGCTAATTATTGTATGTATTTGATAAAATTATTATTAGCTATTAGTTGTTAATATGTTTAATGACCATTAACAATAAATATTAATAATTATTATTTAAGTATTATTTTTAGAATAATAATTTAATATTTTTATTTAAATAAATATGAGATTTTTCAAAAAAGCTCAAAATTGGAGTTTTTGTAAACAACTACTGTTTGACCGTCTAATAACTATCTAACAGTTAACAATTATCATTAACCAAATAGATTTGATGCAGCTGATGAAACTAAAAAACTAACAGCGGCAGAAAAAAAATTTGACCAAATACCCACTAAATAAATTAGGAGGTAGGATAAAATTAACAAACTAAGAGCAACTCAATTGATACATGATACAACTATTCAAACTCCCCTCTAACCTGTTTACACTCTAACCAATTTAAATACAATATTAGGACATATAATTTTTTTTAGAGATAAATCAATAAATTAATAAGTGTGTGAAAACAATTTAATTTTTTATCTAAACAATTTAAAAATAATGTTAGGGTCTTTTTGAGATAAGAATTTGAAATTAAATAAAAATTAATGACGGACACCGCCGCCAACGATGGTGGTAGAGCACCACCGCCCGACGGTGGAATGGTGGACTGTTGATGCCGAAAACAATAATGGCGACAGTGATGGTAGTGGTAGACTATTGATGGTGGTGGTGAACCATTGGTGCGGGTAGTGATAAGAATCGCAGACAACTAACAGTAGTGATTGTGATAGCAGTAGACTGTCGACGGCGACGATGATGGTGGTGCATCACCACCTCCAAGGATGACGGTGGGGGATGGAGATTGCAGTAACAGTTGTGAAATTATAATTTCTATGAGTTAACAATGAAATTGTGAAATTATTTTTCTAGTTATATTACAATACCATGAAAATGCAAGTAAAATTTTAATTTTAATTCCCTTAACATTACTAAACACTTGAATTAAGCTCTTCAATTTTAATTTCAATTCTAATTTCAGACTTCATAAATGGACCCTTAAGGTTTTGAATCCAACTCCTATATATGGTAAGCGACCGAGGCAAAGATCAAATTTCTGAAAAATAAGCCCCTTTAAATACCAGCTTCAAGACTTGACTAACAAGTTTAAACAGACAACCCTTTAATGTGTAGAGAAAATAAGAAGTTATAAATTCAAGAAACAAAGTGCATTTTCAATGAAGCAAATAAAAGTCTCATCTTCATATATCTAGTCTCATGCCCGAATCAAATGCGTTTGCAGTCATTCCTCCGTCAACAGAAATAACCTGTCCAGTAATGTATGAAGCAGCTGGTAAGCAAAGGAATGCCACTAGAGATGACACTTCTGTAGCTTCTCCAACGCGCTGAAGAGGAGTTCGGGAGACTATTTTATCCATGAACTCTTTGTTATCAAGCAACTGCAGGGCAAAAGAGTGACGCAGAAGAGCTTTTGTTAAAAAAGGTATTGATAACATTTACTATCAAATTCTTCTTGATGCAAAGTATTTACATCTACTACATTCATATGGAGTACCTTACAAAAGACAGACTCCAGTTTTATACTGGCTAAGACTACAAGATTTTGACTAAAATTGCAAATCATTACATATTTATGTAGATTTGGGAACAAACTATAAGAGTACATTACAATGCACAAACAGAAATAGAATTGTGATTGCATTCCACTCTATTGGGCTCATGGCCAAGGAAAGCTTTTGCAACAGTTAATAATATCATACATCATAGTTTAAATTTCATTTATGTGCACATTATATATATGCATAAATATGTGTGTGTGTGCATTGAGGAAGAAGAAATCATCTCTTGTTTATAGAAACTAGTGTTTAACTGAATGCCACAAAGAACCCCATCAGGTGGATATTTGAGAAATATTAGAAAAAGATGCAGCAAGGAGTCTAAATGATCTAAATTTCGGCCAGCACAGAATTGTTTATGGTCACATAATTCAACTTGATTAGTGCAGCATGGAGTCTAAATGATCTTAATTTCAGCCAGCACAGAATTGTTTATAGTCACATAATTCAGCTTGATTAATACTTCCTAAATTGGTAAATTGTCATACCATCTGACCAAGCAAATTAAGCTGTTAGATGATAGATTATGAACCAGTTCCAATTGTGCATGAATTCAGAAGGTAATGTCCGACATTTATCAGGTGGCTGGAACCTTTGAACACGTTAGCAGTTGCTAATGTGGCTCCAGGGCCACAAGGAAGAGCAAAAATTACCATGATCAGTTGTTACATACTATAGGAAGAAATGGAAAAGGGAATAAGTGTGTGTGTAATGTAAATTCTGTAACAGGATTGTGAGTATTGTGAGTTGAAAAGAATAATAGAATAAGCATGGTTGTAGAAGATCCAGGCTTTTAGGAGGGAAAAGTTGTTAATAGGCAGTTAAGGGTGTAGTACTGCTGTACTATCAGTTATCAAATAACTGAGGGTATAAAAAGGGGTCATGTACAACAAATTAAGCATTCAGTTACTGAAATAATATCTACTATTCCTTCTATTGATTTTCTCTCATTTCCCTACCCTAATTTCTCTGTTTCTTCCCCAATTTCTTCATTCTCTTCTAAATCCTAACCAGAAACCCTAATTCATCCGCATATTCAATTGTTAAGATTCACCATCTTAACATCAGTTCATGAGGCATTGCCCAGAATTAGGAGGCCAAGGATTTCTGCAACAATTGCTTTCTATGGAAGTTGACCGAAGAGAAAATGTGTACTACAGCATCTACCAAATCAATGTTTATAGGAGCAGTTTAATAACAGGTTTATATTTAAAATGTTTACTGACTTGCACACTTGAATTATGGATGCAACCACTTGCTGTTTATAGTTGTCTATGTTGTCAATGGTGTACAAACCTTAACTGAGATCAACAACCAACTAATAGAATTATCTTTAGGCTTAACTTGGGTTCTGCCACTTTGCAGAAAATAATGCCAGTTCTCTTAAATGAGGGAGGCGTACTAATATTTTGACAAGGATGATGATATGATGTACAAAATAAATAAAAAAAAAAAAAAAAAAAAGAGCCATGAGCAGGATTGAGAATATTACACGTTCCACAAGTGAGGTTCTGATATACCAAGGTGCAACACAATTGGTCCTGATATTTTCTTTTGCCCACTCACAAGCCAAATTTTTGGTAAGTTGGTTAATTGCACCTGATAGCAGCAAATTGTATATATGTTTTTACATAAGAAGACAAATTAAGACCCACAAAATTATTACTCATGCTTAGGCAAAAAAGATACTAACAGTAACTCACCTTTGGTTGCTCCATAAATTGATCCACTACCTATGTGTGCGAGACCTCCAACAGAGGAAATGAATACAATGCTTCCCACCCCTGATGCTTTTAGAAGAGGATGTGCAAGTTGGCACATATGATAAGTGGATTCAAAGTTAGTTGTCATGAGTTTTGAGAATTCTTCTGCAGAGTACTCAATAGTTGGCTTCCTAATATTCGTGCCAACATTGTTTACCTAAATGTAAGAGATCATGCACATTATGTCTCTGAACACTAAAGAAAACAATCACTCTTTGGATTGATGCTAATCCAAATGAGCACATTAACATCTATGCAAGAAGAAAATGAAGTCTAGACAAACATAAGATTCCATCTAATGAAGAAAAAAAGGATAATACATCCAAGAATGGTATCTGATCAGACAGCAACTACCTTCTTTCAAAAGCCAACATTGTGCCATTACCGACATAACAAATACTCTAAACATTGTTGCATTGAATAAAATTATCAGCCTAAATAGCATCTACTCTTTGAAGCCAAGAAAAATGATCATAAGCAATCAGATATTCTTTTTTTCCCCCTTTCTTCTCAAGCTTTTGAGAAAAACATTCTGGCTAAGTTAAGGGTCCTCAGCAGTCTAATGACTCAAGTGTTATTTTTATTGGACTTAATGATTCAAGTGTTAAGACTTTAAGACTACAGGTTGACGCTGATATTTTCCTGAGTGGAGCACATATACATAAAATAAAAAATTACTAAGGTTTCCCAACTTATGTTTCTTTAATACATGGACCTGGGAGCTAGGACCAAGAAAAATGAAAAATATGTAAGAAAATATTAGTTTTTGAGATAATTTAATGTGGGTAAGCAAAGAAAAAAAAATGTTACTGTCTAATCATGAAATATAAAATAAATATTTTGAAACACACCTGCATTAAAATTAGCAATTTTATAATTCATAATAATTTTATGAATTCAATCTTGCACAATTACTGGGAAGAATCCAGAATTTGACAATCTTGATCAAATCACTACAAAATAAAACAGTCTATATCTAAATATATGCAGTAAAAGCTTAGTTCAAGAGCTGTTTATAAAATCTTTCGCAATGTGTCAAGTAATAATAATTCTTTTACAACTTAAGCTCATATGAAGTCATCTCATCAAAACTTAAACTCATATGATGTCACTTTTAAATATTAAAAAAAAAAGTTAAATAAAAAAAATAATCAAATCCGGTGAAAAGACGGGTTTACCACTAGTTCAAGAATAAAACCGGAGCTTAAGCTGAAACTTTGATAATCAAAACTAAACTACTAGTATACACAATATCATCAGCTGTAACATCGATTGATTCTTTCATAGACACATACACATATCCAAAAATTCTGTACTGTATTGCAATCAAGATTCCAGAAAACAATCAGCATATCAACATCATTCATGATATTTTATACAAAAACATGAGATAGACAAATAATGATATTATTCAATATATGAGATTACAATAGGATTACTTACAAGGATATTGAGACTGCCATTAAAAATAGAACCCACTTCCTGAATAAGTTTCTCTCTCTGTTCTCGAGAAGATGCATCACAGACTGATCCAGTGACCACAAATCCCTTAGCTTCCCACTCTTTCAAGCACTTACTGAGTTCTGATTCATTTCTTGAACAAGTGTGAACTCTAGCTCCAAGCCCAGCAAGTTCCTCTACTACTGCATTTCTGTAAAATCCCAATATAAAAAGTTAAAAAGAAGGTGATTTCATCAAATGGGTATTATTAGAACAAGACTTTAGTGCTAATTTAGTGGATTGAACAAATGGGTATGTTTATAATTTGTCATTAGAAAGAGAAAGAAAAGAGAAAGACCCAATTCCACGAGTGCCACCAGTGACAAGAGCAGTCATTCCCTGAAGAGACCATCTTGAATCTTTGAAACTGCTCTCTACCTTTTCCATGGCTGTGTTCTTGTGCGTATTGAAAGGAAGATAACGATGATGATGGGGACTCTCAACAACTGAACCAGACCAGCAAATTCTTCGAAACTTTTGAAAATGAAAATCAGATAATATCCACATGATCTAAAACGCTACATGTGGGCTTCTAATCATTGGGCCTGATATCTCAGTTACTTTCATATTTTGTTAGATTGTTTAATGAAACAAATCATTGATTCAGGTTTAATGAGACAATATACAGGTCAGTTGCCCTTAATTTGTAATTTACTTTATCCATAAAAAAGATTAATGGTGCACATGAAAATGATGATTGGGTTTAAAAATTTTACATAACAAAAGAGTGTTCATCCATTATGCTTTTATCCTGTATTTCATTTTTCTCACTACAAATTCTGAATCATCCAAAGAATTTAGTGTTTTTTTTTTTTTTGGGTTTGGCGGCTTGTACGAACTGCTTAAAATCCATCTCTTAATATTATCAAAATCACACTATTCACGCCTAAATTAAAGATATACAATAATAGTTATATTCATTTATTCTAAGTTTTTTTTTTTTTTTTCTTTTTTTAATTTATATATACACATTAGAATTGTAAATCAATTGCACAAGAGTTAGTAGCTATCCTCTTATCGTAGCAAATGATCCAAGCTGTTTGCAAGTAAGTTGGACTTGATAAAAACTTATTCGCATTTGGTTTATTTTACAATGAGTTAAATTTGATTTTTATTTTAAAATTTATTGAATAAATGAGTAGAATTTGAATAAAACTAAACTCGATTCGATTAGATTTATGAACAGTTCGATTATAATTTCGTGAACAAACTCGCAAATAGTTCGAATAATAGGTCCATGAACAACTGAATTATTATTATTATTAACATAATAATTTTGGTACTCAAAAAAATATATTTTAACACTCTTATAATTTTTTTAGTAATTCATTTTGATTAAAATATATATACTCTTAATTTTCTTATATGTGCACTTTAAATATTTTGAAAAGAAAAATAAATTATATATTTAATTGCATTTTCAATTTTTAACTAAAATTTCTCTTTATTATAAAACTTAATATTATATTTTCTTAATAATAAAATATAATGCTCATTCGCTTAATTTATAAGTAACATATATTTTAATTAGTGGACAAGCAGAATAGCATAAATATAGGTAAATAGATTGATGATGTTATATAATTTTTTTTTCTCAAAATCAATACTAAATTACATTTTTTAAAAAGATAGATAACTCTTAAATAAATATTATATAATTGTAATTATATTTATATGATACTAATAGAGTTTTCGATTAAAATTTTATTGATATTATATAATTTAATATTCTAATCTTTATAAATATTTTTTATTAATTAATATTTTTAAAATACATATGATACTGAATTTTATGATTCTTTTACTAATTGATGTTTTTTATTTTTATATTAGTTTTAAATATTTTTTGTTATAGTTATTTTATTAAAAATGAATATTTAGAAAGTTGAGAACTCTGATGAGCCATAAATAAATTATAAACGAGTCGAGTTCGAATATAATTCAATTACAATTTATTAACGAATAGTTCAATTATAATTTATAAATAAATTTCTCTAATAGTTAAATGAGTCGAAATTAAATATAATTTTCAAACTCAACTCAAACTCAAAAAAAAAAAAAAAAGTATTAAGCTGAATATGAATAAGTTAATACTTAGCTTGACTATGCTCGAATATAACCCTAATCATATAATCTTTCTTACCCTCTCACTATCTTGAAATTTGAGAACTATTATAATAAGGAAAATTTCGCAGTGGCAGAGATTATTGAATCCACCTGATGCATATTAAAATGATATATTCTCTCTTATAATTATGTAGGATTCATGTATCATTATTTTATTTAGAATTGAGATGATTGTGAATATAAGATGTGTTGTATTCAAGTGCTTCAGTCATGTATTGATTACTTTCACTTCCTAGCAGACCAGTGTATAGGAATATTAACTAGTCAAGTGACGCAGCTACAAATGTTAAAGAATAAGAAAACTCTAATTTAGGGTAATATAAAATTATTGTTATTCAAAAGTTACCACTAAAAAAAAAGAAAATTTATATAGTGTTTACAAATTCTAAAAATTATAAAGATAATAAAATTATAGTAAAAAAAATCAAAATAAAAAATTTAAAAATATTTCAAAATTAAAACTATTTCTAACTGAAGAATTTTA
Organism: Aleurites moluccanus; assembly: GCA_948193065.1. Lineage (NCBI taxonomy): Eukaryota > Viridiplantae > Streptophyta > Magnoliopsida > Malpighiales > Euphorbiaceae > Aleurites > Aleurites moluccanus. Next base: position 45,996 of record CANXYC011698790.1, read on the forward strand.
AAAGTGATACTGACTCATCTTAATTTTGAGGGATGAGCGACATGTAAAACTCAGAGAATTAATATTGATCCATATATTATGATTCCATTACTAATTTAATGGGCATAAACATTGTATTTTTATATAAATAATATTAATTGTATATCATATATTATTTTAAGATTTGATCCAAATTAAAGTGATTTAATAAACTTCAAAGTTAAAGTGATTTATATGTAAATATCCTTAAAATTTTATTTATTATTTATGATGGGCAAATAAGGAATAAGAGCAATTAAGATAAATAAAAAGTGATTATGATCTCATTTTAATGTGAACGGTTATTTTATTTTTTGATATTACATCATTAGATAACAGAGAGAGACGTCATTCTCTACCAAAAAAAAAAAAAAAAAACATTCACATCAATTTAGAAAATTAATTTAAGACATTGAAGAATTACTATCACTAAATATGAATTTAGATACGCTTCCACATCAATAATTTTTTTTCTTGATAATTAAACATTAAGAATTAAGATTTTAATAATGAATTTTAATTCTATTATGAGTAAAAAATTATTTTCAATATCCATAACATATTTCTAATCAAAAGTTAAGATTTATTATTTTCCTATTAATAAAAAAAACCTACTTTAGTTTCTGTTTCAATTTTTGCTTGTTCAGACAATTCAAAAACTCAGGACAGACATTTTCTACTACATCAAGCTATTTTACTTGACTAAAAAAATACTCAAATTTTGATTTTATTTTAACCAAGTGAAGCTCAAGTTTGAATAATGAGTTGAATAAACTTCAAATATTATATAATATTTGACTCGAGTGATTCATGACTTTATATATTCAAATTTTATATAATTTTAAATATATTTCATATTATATATAATAATTTAATATTCAATTTTGGATTTTTTAATTTTTTAGATATTAATAAATAAATAAATTTAATTTTTTTAACAACAATTAAACTAAGTTGAGGTCAAATATTTTGAATATTTATTAGAGTCCAATATAAGCTCAAAAATAAAAATGCGAAAGAACTTAATTAAGTTGAATTTCGAGCATGCATCGAGTTTTTTAATAGATTAGAGTTGAAATTCAACACAATATATATTAACTCGACTTGATTCAACTATATAGCCCTCTGCATTTGATACAAAAGAGTGAGAATCAAATTAATATTGAATTGAACAATCTTATATCTGATGCTCATATGTGGAGAATTTGAGGAAGAAACTCGAAGACAAATATTAGAGTCTAGCAAATCACATGTATATGTATACAGTTCCATATATATTTTTACTGTTAGACATAAACTTGCATACAAAAAGGGCAATGTAAAATCTAATCCATAGTAGCAAAAAGCTCCATTAATCTCAGTTCAGAGAGAATACAATCCTCATACACTCTCTCTCTCTCTCTCTCTAATCAAGCAGACAAGACACTGCTACTCAATAGCACAAAAAAAAAAAAAAAAAAAAGAGAATATTAAAATAAGGGTATACGGAACAAAACACTAAAACCAATAAAACAATATACTATAAGGATAAGGTATAATTTTATCTATGATGTTTAGCCCTAAGAGTACTTTGGCCATTATTTTTTTTCGAGGTTCAATATAAACCCTGACGTTAATAAAAACTGTAGCCTGGCCCAAATTTAAACCGGTGCTCTGTCTATGCAATATTGTACACTGAAAATGGGCCCACTCACTGTCTTTTCATTGATATTAGCCAATTAAAAATAATAAAAATAAATAAAAGTACAATAAATGAAAAAAAAAAAGAAAAAAAAATTAAAATTTCCCTTTTAGCGTAAACTGTTTCTCTTCTCTCTCTCTCTCTTTCTCTCCATCATTCGCATCTTCTTCTCCTTCTCTTCGAAATTAAATCGCTCTCAACCTCTCAACGAACCCTCATAAATTTGCTGTAAAATTCATCTGTTAGTTGCGATTACTTGAATCTCTCTCAACGAACCCGAATTAATCCTCTATCAATTTCCTCTGTGCAACAAATTTGTTTGTCAATTTCTCAGTGTGGGTACTGTATTCTGTGTTGCCATCACAAAAGTAAATTGGCAACTTTCTTTTCTCACAATCGTAAGAAGTATACCTCTTAAATGGAGTTATTTGTCGTTGTCATTACTATTTGGGTTTTGTGTTTTGTTTGTTTGTGTGCAAATGGGTTTGAATTTGTTTATGCATGTGGGATTTTCGTAGGTTTGTGTATGTGGATTTTTTTTTTGTATCTACATGTGGGGTTTGTTTGGGTTTTTGTACTTGGGTTGCTTTCTGGTTGTGCTTTTTGGGTAGAAGGATGAATTTTTTATTTGTTTCCATTGACTTCTATCGAGTTATTGGTCCAAAGAAAATGAGGGAAATAGTTACAAAATAGGCATTTGACTGTGATTTTAGAAAATTTTGGGGTTTGATTATCAAAACTTAGGGTTTTTATAAATGGGCTTCTGCAATCAGGGCCAAATGTGATTTGGGTTTAGGCAATTGGGGATTTTATTTTGGGGATTCTGCAATTGGGA
>CANXYC011698836.1:0-22228 GCA_948193065.1 Aleurites moluccanus
TTTGATATCTTTCATATTAATCAAAATTAATAGTCTTAATCACTTATAATAAACTCTATACACTTATGAATAACTATTTTAATTACCAGAAATTCTTAATCTAAAGAGAAAATGAAGTTTGGAGAAAATTACCTTATTTTCTTCAAAACTGGGTTCTTAAAGAATCTAACTTGAAAATGAGAACTACAACCTTAAAATGCTCTAATTTAATGATCTAATGCATTAATTCTGAGTATTAATGCATTAGGAATCAAATGGGACTGATTTGAGAAAGATAAGAGAAGAAATGAAGAAGAACGAAGAAAAAGAAAAGAGAAATCATCGTGAAAATGGCTACTGGATATCTGGTTAAATAGGCTACTGCTTCTCAATTCTGCTTTGCCAACTCGCCTCGCCAATCCGCTTCGGCAATGCCACTTCGCCAAAGCCAATTTGCATGTCCAATTTACATATGCCGCCTCACCAAACTCTCCTCGTCTATTTCCACCTCGCATATGCCACCTCGGCAATGCCTCTTCGCCAATCTCTCTTCGCCTATTCTCTGCTTCTCAAATTGCCATCTCGGCAATCCCACTTCACCATTTCCCCTTTTTTCCAATCTCTCCTTACCTATTCTCTGCTTCGCGAATTGCCACCTCGGCAATCCCCTTCGCCATTTCCCCTCTTTGCCAATTGCCACCTCGGCAATCCCACTTCGCCAATTCTCTTCTTCGCCAATTGCCACCTCAGGAATCCCTCTTCGCCAATTACCAGCTCGCATTGCCGGCTTGCAAATGCCACCTCGCATTTGTCGTCTCGCAATGCCACTTCGCATATGTTAGCTCGCAATACCACTTCGCATATGCTAGCTTGCAATGCCACTTCGCATATGCTAGCTCGCAATGCCACGTCGCATTATATAGTATATTCTGCCGAGTTAGAACCCCTTCCTCATCAACTGATACTAAATCAGCTCGCAAATGAGCTACAGACATCTAAACTCCTTGATTATTTTTATCACTTAAAATAGACACTGAAGGGTCCAACATATCCAATATTTAAATTAAAAAGAGATCTATACAAACTATGGTGAATTTCTAAAATTCACCCTGATTTTACTGCCCAAAATCATCTGAATCGGTCTGATTAATTTCAATCTCAACAGAGCTATACTTACTCAATTCCATTGAAATTTTACAGTCAACAATATAACATATAAAGGAACATTTCTTATATTTACACTTTTGGCTCATTCAGCCTCAATCATTCCCAGAAAAATAAAAATTCTCAGATTTCCTGCAGAAAATCGTGAACCAGGCAGGTTCTTGTCGAGGAGGCATATCTCCTCACACACACACAATTTCACAAATACCTTTTACAAACCTAAATATAAGATATAAATATACAACTTTTATGTTTTATACTTTTCCAAATTATTCCTTTAAAGTCATGAAATCTGCCTCATAAAATCCTTCCTGAATATAGATTCTGAATTTCTCAATACATTTATTTATCCACAATCAATTCAACAACAAACAATATTATATATATATATATATATATATATATAGAATATGACAGGTATTACAATAACATACATCCCAGGGCCGATAGACCTTCCTTAGCTGAAGCCACTAAGATCAACTAACACACTCTATATAATATTTATGGCAAAGAAACAATTCTATAATAACCAATCAATGTAATCTATAACCATGGGATCATCAATAACCTCATGCAATCATGCAAATCAAAACCTTGGGTGTTACAATCTCCTCCTTTGAAGAAAATTTGTCCTTGAATTTTAGGAATTTACCTTAATTCTGAAGCAAATGAGGATACTTCACTTGCATGCTCTGCTCACTCTCCCAAGTGCATTCTTTTATGACTTATTTCTTCCATAAAACTTTAACCATTGAAATCTCCTTATTTTGAAGTCTCCTAACAGATCTATCAATAATGGCCGTTGGAACTTCCTCATAAGACAAATTCGGACTAAGATCCAATGATTGAACTTGAAGTGCATGCGAAGGGTCGGATATATATTTTCGAAGCATCGAAATATGAAATACTGGATGCACACTATCAAGATTGGGTGGTAACGCTAACCAATAAGAAACTCCCCCAACCTTATCCAATATCTCAAATGGCCCAATATACCTTGGAGGTAACTTACCCTTCTTGCCAAATCTTTGGACTCTTTTCATTGGCGAGACCTTTAAGAAGACCATGTCTCCAATGGAAAAGTGAACATCCTTTCTCTTTGGATCAGCATAGCTTTTGTGGTGACTAAAAGCCATCTTCAACCTCTCCTTGATGATAGGCACTTTCTCTACTGTAAATTTAACCAACTCAGGACCTTCAATGCACTTCTCACCCACTTCATCCTAACACAAAGGAGATCTACACTTCCTACCATACAAAGCCTCATAGGATGCCATTTGAATGGTCGAATGGTAGTTATTGTTATAGGAAAACTCAATCAAAGGTAAGTACTTGTCCCAATTACCTCCAAAGTCTAGAATGCACATCCTTAGCTTGTCCTCTAGAGTATATATAGTTCTTTCTGATTGTTTATTAGTTTGAGGATGGAAAGTTCTCGATGTAAACTGAGTGCCTCTATCTGATATGATTGAGACCGGAACCCCATGCAATCTCACTCTCATTAACATACAATTGTGCATATTGAGAAGCCGAATATATAGTCTTAACTGGAAGAAAATGAGAAGACTTAGTCAATCGATCCACTATCACCCATATCAAGTCATAACCATTCTAAGTCCTCGGCAAACCAACCATGAAATCTATAGTAACTCTCTCCCATTTTCATTCTGGCAATGGTAGCTGTTGAAGTAAACCAGAAGGTTTTTGGTGTTCAATCTTCACTTGCTAGCAAGTTAAACATCTTACCACAAACTCCACTACATCCTTCTTCAATCCACTTCACCAATATAATCCCTTGATATCGTGATACATCTTAGTCGCACCTGGATGCACATTATAAGTAGCATGATGTGCTTCCTTCAATATCTATTCTCTCAATCCATCTACATCAGGAATGTATAAATGGTCACCATGCTTCATAACACCATCAACAACAACAAATCCTAGAGCTTTCTCAGCTTCCACATCACCCTTAAGCTTAACCAATTTAGGATCTCTATCCTGTGCTTCTTTTATCTGATCAATGAGAAGAAGCTTAACTTGAAAATGTGCCAAAAGCACTCCTGTATCCGATAAGCCAAATCGAATCCCCAAATCATGCAATCCATGTAACTCTTTAGTCAATGATCTTTTATGTATTTGAATGTGAGCTACACTTCCCATAAACTTCCTACTCAAAGCATCTGCTACCACATTCGCCCTTCTAGGGTGACACAATTTATCACAATCACAATCCTTATGCAATTCCATCTATTGCCTTTGCCCAAGGTTTAAATCCTTTTGCTAGAAGATGTACTTCAAACTTTTGTGGTCAGTAAAGATCTCACACTTCTCTCCGTATAAATAGTGTCTTCATATATTTAATGCAAAAACAACAGTTGCCATCTCTATATCATGAGGTGGATAATTCATTTCATACTTCCTCAACTGCCTCAAAGCATAAGCTATTGCCTTTCTATTATGCATCAACACGCCCCCAAGCCCCACTCTAGAAGAATCACAATACACAACATATCCTCTCTCACCAAATGGTAAAGCTAGGATAGGTGTGGTCGTGAGATAAGTCTTAAGCCTATGAAAGCTTCCTTCACAGTCATCTATCCATACAAACTTCACTTGCTTTTGAGTGAGCCTAGACAATGGAGCTGCAATCTTGGAAAAATCCTGCACAAATCTCCTACAATAGCCTATAAAACCTAAGATTCTTCGAATCTGTAACACATTCACAGGTTTAGGATAATTAAGGATTGTATCCACTTTCCTTGGATCGACCTTAATTCCTTCCTTACTTATCACATGCCACAAGAAGCAAACACTATCCAACCAAAACTCGCATTTGGAGAGCTTAGTAAACAACTGGTGCTCTCTCAAAGTTTACAATACTATCTGAAGATGTTTCTCATACTCCTCCTTACTCTTGGAATACACAAGGATGTCGTTAATGAAAATAATGACAAACTTGTCCAAGAATGGCTTGCTTTACTCTTGGAATACACAAGGAAGTCGTTAATGAAAATAATGACAAACTTGTCTAAGAATAGCTTGAACACCCTATTCATCAAATCCATAAATGCAGCCGGTGAATTTATTAAGCTAAACAGCAACACTAAGAAATCATAGTGGCCATATCTCGTCTAAAACATCATCTTAGACACATCTTCCTTCTGAATCCTCAACTGGTGATAACCCGACCTCAAGTTGATCTTGGAAAAATAACTTACCCCTTGTAACTGATCAAACAAATCAATAATTATGGGCAACATATACTTATTCCGAACAGTCACCTTATTAAGATGTCGATAATCAATGCACAACCGCATAGAACCATCCTTTTTCTTGACAAATAACATTGGTGCACTCCATGATGAGCTACTAGGTCTAATGAACCCTTTGTCAAGCAAATCCTATAGTTGCACCTTCAGCTCTTTCAATTTTGTTGGTGCCTTACGATATGGAGGTATGGAGATCGGATTCATTCTAGGCAATAACTCAATATTGAATTCAATCTCCCTCTCTGGTGGCAAACCTGACAATTCTTCAGGAAAAACATTTGGATACTCACTCATAATTAGAATCTGCTCCAATCCCTTCACTTCCTTTTGAATATCACGAACATATGCCAAGTAACCTCGGCAACCCTTCCTTAGCATCCTCCTCGCCCCAATGACGGATATCACATTGTAGGGTACTTCACTCCTTTCCCCTTGAAACTCAAACTCCTCACCCTTAGGTGGTTTAAAGAATATCTTCTTTCGATTGCAATCTATGGTTGCAAAATACTTGGATAACCAATCCATGCCCAAGATAACATCGAACTCTAACACCGACAATTCAATCAAGTCTACCTTCAAACTCTTTCCATCAATACTAACAACACATATAGGATTAAAATTTCGGACCTCAATCTCCTCCTCTAAGGGAGTGGACACAACCATCACATCATCAAGCAACTCACATAACATGTATAACTTCTTAGCAAAGCAAGATGATATGAAAGAATGAGATGCTCCTGAATCAAACAATACTCTTATATTCTGAGCTTGAAATAGGAAGAATACCTGTGACAACTACATTAGAGGCTTGGGCCTCCTGTTGATTGAGTACAAAAACTCTCCCTCTTCCTCTATCCAAAGAAGTCTGACCTAGAGCTTCATTTGCAGATAAACCTGATCCTCAGCCTGCTTTTGTACCTCTACTATAACCTCAGCCTACCCCAGCTTGAGCACTACTGCTCCCCACTCTCTTTATTTGAACCATAGACTATGAAATCGGTGGTCTCACAATAGTCACTGTCTGTGGGCAATCTTTCACAAAGTGTCCAAGCCGACCACAGTGGAAACAAGCCCCTATCTCGACATGACATAGTCCTAAATGCCTTTTTCCACAAGTAGGACACTGAAAATTACCCTCCGAAGGTGCAGAACTAGTTGTGCTCATGCTCATCTATGAAGTAGGTCTAGAAGGATTGGGCTTGTACTATGATCTTTCTTGCTGCCTTTTGAACCCACTCTGAGGAGTAGACTGCCTCAAAATATTCATGCTCCTCACTCCACTGCTATACTTGTTAGGCCTAGAGGAACCCTCAACTCTAAACTTCTTCTTCTGCTCTATTTTTGCTTTCAGTTCCATTTCTTGATTCTCAATGATTCTAGCTTTATCCACTAGTTTGGAATATGAGTCAAACTCATAAGCAGCTAGCACACGAAAAAATGGAGGAATCAAACCTCTCATGAAGTGCTGAATTTGATCAGCCTATATAGAAACCAATGCTAGAGCATACTTACTTAGCTGACTAAACCTCCTAGCGAACTCTGATACGCTCATTTCTATAGTTTGTACTAGTTGTTCAAACTCTACAGCTTTAGCCTCCCTCACACTTTCTGGAAGAAACTCATCCATAACCATAGTCTTAAATTGTTCCCAAGTAATATTCATATTATCCTGGAGTAATCCATTCACACTTTTCTTATACCAATCTCATGTATCATTCCACATCAAGTGGCCCATAAACTCCACTACCCTTCTATATGGTATCCTCAAAAGCTGAACCTGATCCTATATTATCTCAAGGAAATCAGTGGGATCCACATCTCATTTATACTCCAGAGGCTTGAGTTTCATAAACTTCTTGAAAGACACCTCCTCAACCCATGGCACAAAAGGTGGTGGTAGAGGAACCACCAATGGAACATGAGCTACCAGTGCTGGAGGAACCGACTGTTGCAATCGCTATGTGATAAGCACCTCTAATATCTCATAATTCTATTGCATATGATCAAATCTCCATACCATCGCAACATCCATCTGAGGTGCAAGTGGAGGAACCACTCCCTCTCTGACGCTGCCTACAAAACCCTCCTCTAAAGGATCTACCCTTCTAGGGTGGCCTCGTCCATGTCCATGACCTCTACTTCTCATTGGAGGTATGTCGATACTGATAAAGGAAAATAAACAACATAGATTCATAACACGATGGAAAACACAGATCTATACCAAAGGAATACAAAACAATGACAAAACATGAATCCTATGATCCGTAGTTTTCTTATTCAATCACTCTTAAGCTAGTAAACTTGCATATCTATCTATCTATAAATTAAACCTATAGCTCTGATACCATCTTTGTCACACCCTAAAATCAAAAGTGTGACGGTCCTAGGGCAAGGGTAGGCTTAAGGCCACCATAAATTCGTAGAACCCAAACCTGGATTAACAATCATCCATAATATTCTATAATCATGCAATATACTTCAATAGATAGATAATCCATTAATATAATATCACTTATTCTTTATCGATCAAAAAACAAAATACAATCATCAATAAGGAACAAGGATTTCCTATAAGCTCAAATATATCTCAATTTTTAATACAATTCAATCTACAGAGCCACTACGATTAGTATTATAAAATAATACAAGACATCATATAATTATCATATCAATACATTAGCTTCTTGGAGAGAGAAAAATAATTAAAAAGCTCTGTCTATCCTATCAACAGGTTCTCTAGCACCTGAAATCCACAACAGAAAAAGGAATGAGTTAGAAACTCAATAAGTTATGGAGATACAATAATACTTAGAGTTTTACATTGATTGATCAAAGAATAGATCGAATTCAATAAATAATAATAATAATAACAACAACAACAACAATAATGGTTTATGAACAATAAGAATACATTTAATGACGTATATTTACGTGCCTACAAAGAAATGGTACCCATCAATGTGATGATAGAACAACCATCATATCCATACCATTCATCTATCGAGATACTACGATATCATACCATACGTATGCTTGATCAGAACATATGTCCCAGGGTCGATAGACCTCCACTAAATGAAGCCACTGAAACAATTTGACCTTATCAGCTAGGTCACTGGTGTACACAGTCTAATAATTTCTCCCTCATTAGAAGGGCATTCTAAATCGTCAATAGCCATACAATCGATACAAGGAACAATGGGTGGGTCTAGAGACCTCACATTATCAATATCATTAACAATATTCAATAGGTTTCCAATAATTGCATATGTCCCAAATGTTCTTTCAAAGGTAATACATTTCAATGATGGCCTAAGGCCTAATGATATTACAATATCAAAATTAATAATATTCAATATGAAATTTAGTCTAAGAACAATGACTAAATTTCATTCAAGAATAATATTAACAAGTGTGGATTTCATAATAAAGAACAAATTATCTCATAACTTACCTCAAATCCAAAGCAAATAGCTCAACTATCACCATAATCAACAATTCTTAAATCCTTGGGTTCACTGAGCCTAAAACAATAAATTCCCAAAATGGGTGAATTAGGGTTTCCTTCCCCAAAGTCATAACACAAAGAATTATAGGATTCTATACCACATAGTATTTAATAAAATGATTCCTAATACCAATTAAACCATTAAATGAAGAGTTGTAGAAATTATGAAAAAGAGATATTATTCCTCATACTATTCACATAAAACTATTAAATCTCACAAATCCCATATCAACCATAATTAATGGCAATAAATGCTCATAAAAGACTACCTATAACCTATAAACAACTAATCTAATAATGCCATAACCCATAAACAACTATAAAAAGCAAAAATTTAGGATTTACCTTCAAAATCCTAAAAAGAGAATTCTTGAGAAAAGAAATCCGTGAAGTGATTTGATGCCTTAAAATGTATTTCCCATGACGAATCCTTGAAGAAAATGGTTATTTGGGTGATCAAAGAGCACTAGGGAAGGTTAGTTGAGCAATGGGGAAGGAAAATGAGAAGAAGAAGAAATGAAATTTGTGATTTCGATTTTCAAAAACCTAAAAATGACTTATATATATAAAGCTTGAAGTTTCACGCCTGTGAAAGATAAATTCACGCTCGTGAAAGATAAGTTCACGCTCATGAAGGATAAATTCAGGCCCGTGAACAAACAAAAAGTCAATTTCTCATATTTAGACTGAAAGTAAATTCACGACTGTGATAAGAGTTCATGCCCGTGAAAGAGAGCAAATTCACGGCTATGATAAAAGTTCACACCCTTGAAATATCAAGGTTCATTCTCATCAAGGCAATCGCCTCTCAAATCCATTCTAACACTCGCCAAAACAACTCTAAGATCAACTAACACACTCTAAATAATATCTATGGCAAATAAACAATTCTATAACAACCAATCAATATAATATATAACCATAGGACCATCAATAACCTTATGCTATCATACAAATCGAAATCTTCGGTGTTACAACGAGTTATCGCACTATTCACAATATATATATATATATATCAATTCTCCCTTTCAATATTTTTAAAAAATTATTTGTCACATCAACGTGAATAATATATATATGATCATAATCAAAGTCATAATTGTTAAAGATAAAATTTATATTCATATTTTTATATTTTTTTACAATGCTCAATAAATATTAATAAAATATTTTATCATACGATAAATATATGACAAATTTTTTTTCATACCATATCGATAATATTTACTTTAAAAATTTTGTCCACCTTTTTTATTCTTATTTTTGTATAATTTTATCCCACTTCTTGTGGTGATAAGTACTCTTATGATATTTCTTTATTCTTATGAAAAGAATAATTATTATATATTTACCTTTAAATTTTATAGTATTATTGTTATATATTACCACATTCACATCAGGGAATAAAATAAAATCAGTAGGATGTGTTTCATGAATTTTTCACTAACGACTTCTATTTTTTTCAATAAAGTATGATTGCATTCACTTCATAGATTGAGATTAAACCAAAAGGCATGAAGTTAATTCATAACATTTTATTATTTTTTTATCGATATTGCTATTGCATGAGCATATTCGATATATGAAAAATATTAACATATCATTATTTGTAAATATTCTCCACACATTAAGAGTTAATTCTAATAGAAAATCAACATATTTGAGATAAAAAGAATAACTTTGCAATATCAAAATAAATAAATTCACTATCATTATCAATACATGATTAAATTAAAAAAAAAAATTATAATAATTATTCTAATTTCTTTTCACTTATACTTTTATAAGATCACAAATATAAATCATTTTCTTTTATTTTAAATTATATATTAACAAGTATAAAATATTATAATCTATACAAAAACAAATATCAAAATTAGAGATTTTTTTTTATGTTAAATGTAGATTGAAAAATAAAATGATAATGCATTAAAATATAGTTTACTTACTCAAATACCTGAATTAGAATATTATCAAGAGAAAAAAAATTCAAACATCAAATATTTGAATAAGAATGTTATCAAAAGAAAGATCTTTAAACCTTTTGAACAAGAAAGCTATCAAATGTATCATGGAGAAAATCGTGCTGATAATGTATTATAAAAATAAAGAAAATAATATTCAATAAGAATACAAGAATAAGAAGATATAAATGGAAAATTTTATATTACATTTTGGTGTGTATTACAAAGTTATAAGATCCTCTATTTATAGAGTCCAAATACACCATAAGTTACAAATTATAAATCTACCACAAGTTACAAATCATAAATTTATCATAAGTTGCAAATTATAAATGGTGTAATAAAACTAAATTTAAATACAAAAACTTATGGAGTAATGAGATAGATGAATGAATATCCACATTAATTTATATATTTATAAAACTTTTAGATTAATTAAACACAAACATGTCAATTTTATGCCTAAATAGACCCAAATTATGACCAAGTGTGTAGTCACACTAAATTCAAAAAAATTAATAAAAATTTAATACCATTTTAAATCACTTTTTGTTTGTTTCTTTTTTTTTTCTTCTTTAAATTTCTTTTTCTCATAAATTAATCCAACCATCTGTAATAACTGTAAATTATGTCAATTTTAATTTATTTTATGTTTGAAGAATTAATTAATTGAAAATGTAAATTTTTGAGAAATCCAGAAATTTCTGGTTTCAGTTGCAGGATATTGTGAGGCTAACTGCATAATCTTAAAGAAATAATTTGATAAAGTATAAAATATAAAAGTTGTGGATTTATATCTTATCTTCAGTTCTGTAAAATATCTTGGCAAGATTCTGTGTGTGCGATAAGTTATGTCTCTTTGAGCAGGACTGGTCTGGTTTAGTATTTCTGCAGGAAATCAGTGTGTGTTTGAATTTTTTGGGAATGGCTGAGGTAGTTTAAGCCAAAGGTGTAAACATGAAAAATATTTCTTTGTGTGTTGTGTGGTTGACTGTAAGATTTCAGGAATTTTGGATAAGTATATCTCAGTGGAGAGTGGAATTTATCAAGTCTGTTAGGATAGAGTTTGGGGCAGTAAGTCTAGATGACATTTGGAGAGTCACCATGGTCTGTGTTGTTGTCTTACTAATTTGAATCTTGGTTATGTCGAGCCTCTATACGTCTATTTTAAGTGACAAAAAGAATTAGGAAGTTTCGATATTTGTAGCTCATTTGCGAGTTGGTTAAGTGTAAGTTGTCCAGGAAAGGTTTTAACTCAGCAAAGTTTTGGTGTTAAGTGAGCCAACAATGCGAGCAAGCGAAGTGATGAGGTGAGATTGCTGAGGTGGCAATTGGCGAAGAGGCATATGCGAAGAGCATTATGTAAGGAGAAAGTTGGCGAAGAGGAAGTTCGCGAAGAGGAAGCTCGCGAAGAGGAAGTTCGCGAATAGGTATTTTGTGAAGAGGTATTTGGCGAAGAGAGTTTGGCGAAGAGGTATTTGGCGAAGAGAGTTTGGTAAAGAGGTATTTGGAGAAGTGGGAGTTCACGAGCAAGGTTTAGCGAAGAGAGAATGTATGAAGTGGTAGTTCGCGAGTAGCGTTTGGCGAAGAGGAATAGACGAGGTGGCATTATGCGAAGAGGCATTGCTGAGGCAGCATGTGCGAGGCGGCATATACGAGGAGGAGTTTGAGAGAAGAATTCGGTGAGGTAGCGTATGCAAGGTAGGATTGCCGAAGCAGAAGTGCAAGCTGGGAATGGTGAGCTGGCGAGCGGGATTTTAGGGCAGTAGCCTATTTAACCCAGCGTCCAGTAGCATTTTCTTCACGATTTTATTTCTTCTTTTCTTCATTCTTCTTCTATTCTTTTCAGATCAATTCCATTTCTTGTCTAAGGCATTAATACTAAAAATTAATGCATTAGAATTCTAGATTAGCATATTTCAAGGCACAAATCATCAAATTTAAGCAGTATATCTAAGAAATTTTAGTGTTGGAGAAATAAGGTAAATTTCTTCAAAATTTCATTTTTTTCTTTTAGATTAATTAAGTCTGGCAGTTAGAGTAATTAATTCTGGGTGTATAAAAGTTATTGCAATCATTTTAAGGATATACATTGTAATTAATATTAAAAGAATCAAAATTTATGGACTGTCATGAATAGTAGCGTGAACAGTAAATCCAAATTAAATGCAGATTTTTCTTTAAGAGATCAATTAAATTGATGTTGGAAATTAAGAATAGAGACTTTAAGATGGTTAATTATTAAAAAATCATATTGAGTGTTATTGATTAAGAAAAACCCTAAATTTGAATATTTGGGAAATTTTGTTAGGAGGAGAAAATCAAGGAAATTGAGGAGAAATTGCTGAGCTAACTGTTAAAGGATAAATTGTGTGAGGTAAGTATGAACATTGCATTTGTTTATGTTTCTTTGAAATGATATGACCTAGCATCATCAATGTTTACCTATATGATTCTTATATACTTGATATAGTATTATCGGCTTATTAAATGACAATTCTATGATATCTTAAAACTGAAACTTTACTATTTATTTCCTGTGATTACCATAAATATGTATATAGTGAAAGTGACTTGGTCAACCTTCTTGGATCAAGTTCAAAAAATTCTTACTTGTTAAACTTGATTGAAATTATACTTTATGTTGATGGTCTTGCGACCAATATGTTCTTATGAGATTGTAACCTTATGACCTTGTGGATAGAACGCTCTTCCCAATGAGAGTAAATTCATTGGTCCATCGTGCATTTTGGGAACCTAGCTGGTAGGGTTCTATACCAGTGTTCTACCTAGAAGAGACCACAAGCTCTAGGCGTATGCCTGGCCAAGCATGCGTTTGCGATAAGGTAGTAAGGACTATTGATGCACTCTATTGTGATAGGTAGCATGGCTATCGATGCACTCTGTAGTTCTACCATGATATTTGATAGTGCTATTCGATTGTAAGCACTTCTATTTCTTGTAAGCCTAACCATATGATGTTTCTTATCCATGTTATTGGAATTGATATTTTCCTTTGGATTAATATATATATATATATATTTCTTTCATACTGCATGTTCATATCTTACTGAGTTGAAGGCTCACTCCTCTTCTGTAGATTTCAGGTGATAGTGTAGCTCGTGAGGGAGCTAATAGAGAAGATCAAGCTTCTTGACTCATTCTTCCAAGAAGCCTTCATTGTAATAACTTTGAGATATTTTGTATAATCATTGTATGCTATATATGGAGAGTATACTCTAGAGCTCTGTAGTTAGTCATTGGGGATGATAATATTTTGATGTATAATTTGTTACTTTTATAGGTTACCCTTGTTCCTTAGTAATGTGGGATACATCTTTTGATCAGTAAGGAATAAGAGGAAATTATGAAATGATATAACTAAAGAAATGAATTATGTTTACATGGATCCTAGAAATGATTATTAAACGATATCTATGCTTGATATAAATGTGTATGAGATCCAGGATATGTGAATTCTATGGGTTTATGGTGGCGTTAAGCCTACCCTTACCCTAGGACCTTCGCACCACTGGAGTCGGGGTGTGACACAAATGATAGGCCTACGGATTTTCAAATAGGCATTTCATCAAACATATGGTGTACAACATTCAATAAGCAATTAGGTTAGATTTTGGTGTAACATTGACATTGCCCCAATATCAAACAAACAAATCATAATGTAGGCAATACAATGAGCCAAAGATATCCAACAATAAACAATAATCAAAGGATCAAATAGGCTTAGAATTCAAGAGCAAAACAAGGGAAAATATAAGGGATGAATAGTAACAACCCATTTGGCCAAGAATAGACTTTCAAGGGAGAATTCCAATCAATATTTTAATGCTATAGACATGTTAAATAATGCATATTAAACTCACCTACCACTTTCAATTAGCTTGAAAAATTGATTTTCCGCCAAATGCTTCAAAGTAGGCAAAACACACATTCATCCACTTTTTTGTGTTCTACAACAAAACAACCATTAATAGAGCTTCCATTAGCATCTAATTAACATAATTTAAGCTAATTAGACATTAAACATCATTAATCTAGGGTTTTGTTAAACACGACTTTAATTAGGATTTCTAAATTTGGGAATTTTCTACCAAATGCATTAATTGATGCAATTAACTTCAAACCTATCTAATTCAATGTCTATAACACTTATTTAGCCTAAATAACTAAATAAATCAACATGTTAACTTATGACCATGAAGTAGTCGAAATTCCAATGATGAGTAATCTTGATTCCCTTCGTGAATAATGATGAGAAATGATTGGAAAAATGAAGAAATAAGGTTGGTTTTAGGTTTTTGTTAGGCTTTCCATAGAAATTTGATTGAAAAATGGTGGGAGAGTGCAAAGGAATGGTTCGGCCTTGATGGGAGAAGAGAAGAAGATGAACAAAAAATCTTATAAGTGTGGCTTTTATAGTTGGAATAATTGATTACATTTCCATCCTTAAAACTTCCATTAATTGGACTTTGACCCCACAATTTTCCGTAATTAATTTTGTTAATTCTATTGAGATTCAGATTTCAAAGTGGAAACTGAAATAGCTTATTTTTATCTATAGTTTATCATCATATAGGTTTCAGAGTCATTCTGAGTCATTGATAGTGGGTTCCCAAAATGCCCCTGAAGTTTCACTTATTTATGATTTTGCCATTCTATTGATTTTCCATCATATTTAATGCTTTTCCATACTTTCTTCATATAATTAACTACAATTATTCTTATTCTCTCATTATACAAGTATCTATGAAAAATTAACTTTAATTAGACATTGTATTAATTTTCTTAAATTTCTTACGTACTGACGGTGTTTTCAGTTCGATAACTAATGTAACTGCTTAATTACTGTAGCATGCATCTAGGGTATTACAATATTCTAAACATTATTTCTTTTGTAATCTTATAGTAGCTCCATGGTTAAACTATATTAGTTAATACATTATGTGTATAATATGTAGATAAATAATGTAAATTAATTAATTAGCATATTATGGATTATAATTATTATATGTCTGATGATGGATTGAATTATGAGAATTATGTATTGGAATTGACATGGGAATGAAATATAATAAAAGATAGCTAATGCGTTTATAGCAGAGGTTCTACGGGTGTTGGTTAAGTAAGTGGATCCCAAACCTTAGGACCATCTTATTCCATTTTTGGGACGAGACAAAGGTAATATCAGAGTTTAGGTTTACAAGTATATTAGATAAGCATAAATTGTTAGGATATAGGTAAAACCATGGAGTATAGGATTTTCATTTCATTATTTGTAGTATTTGTTATATAAATATGTCTATATTATGCGTTATTACTTTTGTGATAATTTTCATTTTTTTTTATATAGTGATCAAAGATGATGCCTAGAGGTAAACCCCATGGCAGACCCCGTGGCGGAGGTCTAGGTAGAGGTAGAGTAGAGATGCCTTGGGAGAAATCAGAAATAGCCTCTAATGAATCCTTACTATGAAAAGAAGTAGGGGAACCACCTCAAGTAAGAAGACAAGTACAAGAACTAAGAATAGCAGAACCAGTAGGGGAAGGAAATATATAAGCATTACTGAGGAAAATTCAAGCCTTAAAGAGGGAAAATGAAGTATGAGAAAAGCAAGTTAGGAACCCCCACCAGCATAAATTCCTCCACCTGTAGTAGTACCTCCACCTATTTAATTTGTAGTTACACCAATGGAACCAGTAGCTAGACTGGAGAGGCGACGGGTTATTGATGAAGGAGGTGTGACTATCTTTAATTTTTTGAAGTTGGGGTTTCCACAATTCATAGGGAAGTTTACTGAAGATCCTAATGAATTTTTGGAATAGGAGGAGATGGTAGTTAGCAGATTGCCCTATTCTGACAAAAAGGCCATAGAGTTGGTTGGTCATTTATTGAAAGAAAATGCATGGAGATGGTTTGTTACACAAGTTGAGAATTAGTTGTATGGTGATGCACCCCCAACATTGGAACAGTTCCGGAGAGCATTAATGGATGAGTTTTTAACAGAAGAGATATGAAGCAGTAGATTGATTCCGTTTGAGCAACTGAGATAGAGGAATATAAGTGTCTTAGAGTATGTTGATGAGTTCATATATATGATTATGATATATGATATTAGATCACTACAATTTGATTCCGAACAGCTACAATGGCTTAACTTAATAAGATAGCAATTACAACCCAAGAAGTAATAAGTACTTGGGCATGGACTTGGAACCCTCCTATTTTCCAATAGAAATGATGGCCTACTTCTACACCTGATATATAAATATGCTACTAAAGTTGCACCCATCGAGGCAAAATTGATTGATAAATTTCGATGGGGATTACATGCTTCTCTTCACAGTGCCCTGTTAGTTGTGGAATTCACTTCTTTAACGAAATTAATTGATAAGGCAATACAAATTGAAACAAGATATAAAGAAGAAAGAGAAGAATGGGAACAATGAAGGAAAAGCATAATAGACAGACAATAAAAGAAGGGAGAAGATAGTTCTCAGTCCAAACCACTAAAAGTAGGAGCTAGAACTAGTCAGAGTCAACCTACAAAAAGTTAGAGACGGGGACAAAACAAAAAAACTATTAAGTCTACTACATCTGGATATTCTCGTAGTTCTATGAGATCAACACCACCAGTATCAAATATTATGACATGTACTATTTATGGTAGAAAACATAGTGGAGAGTGCAGATTACAAATGGATACTAATCTAAAATATGGCTAGCTGGGTCAGTTTATCAAAAATTACCTTATATGGGGCGATAGACCAACCACCACTATTGCTTCTCAATCTACAGTACAGATGGGTCCAAATGAGAATAGAGGATCAGGAGGTAGAGGCAGAGAGCAAGGTCAAAGTCAAAGTATTAATCAAACTCCAGTAGGATGAGGTCAAGGCAGGGGTGTTTGCAGTGAATCCACAAGAAGCACAAAAGTCAAACACTACGGTGATAGGTATGGTTTCTATTCAACATGTGTCGGCACAAGTATTATTTAACTATAGTGCTACACATTCATTTGTGTCACCAAGCTTTGCTACTAAAATGGGTAAAGAGAAATGATTAATGCATATGCCCTTAGAAATAACCACTCATATGGGTGAGAGTGTATATGTACAATATGTGTATAAGGGGTGTGAAGTTGAGATCGAGGGTAAAAAATTATTGGTAGACCTTGTTGAATTACCAGTGCTTGAACTAATGTGATTCTTGATATGGACTGGTTAATAGATCATCATGTTGTTATAGATTGTTACGGGAAGAAGATAAAATTTCAACTGGAGGGATAATATAAATTTATGTATCAAGGTGATAAATGTGATACTCAAACCAAACTAATATCAAGCATTGGAGCACAACGACTTCTACATAAGGGTTGCATGGCGTATTTGGCAAATATGATGGATACAAGTATAGCTCCTAAAGGGATAGATCAAATCCTAATTGTTAATGAGTTTACTGATGTTTTCCCTAAGGATTTGCCTAGATTACCGCCAGAAAGGGAGATAGAGTTTGAAATAGATATTTATCTAGGCATATATCCTATATCAATACCTCCTTACCGAATGGCTCCTTCGAAGTTGAAGGAATTGAAGGTGTAGTTATAAGAATTATTGGATAAAAGGTTTATTCATCCGAGTAGTTCACCTTGGGGCGCATAAGTATTATTTATGAAGAAGAAAAAGGGATCACTACGAATGTACATCGACTATCGATAATTAAATAAAGTGACCATCAAGAATAAATATCTATTACATTAGATAAATGATTTATTTGATCAGTTGCAAGGTGATCGTTACTTTTCCAAAATTGACTTGAGATCGGGATATCATCAGTTGAGAATCTGGAAACAGGATGTGCCAAAAACTGCATTCCAGACCTGATATGGTCATTATCAATTCCTGGTACTACCATTTGGGCTGACCAATGTCCCTACTGTATTTATGGACTTGATAAATCGGGTGTTTAAGCCTTATATGGATAAGTTTGTCATTATATTTATTGATGATATACTTATTTATTCTAAGAGTAAAGAGGAACATTTGCAGATAGTGCTTCAGACTTTACGGGATCACAAATTATATGCCAAATTATCAAAGTGTGAATTTTGGCTCACAAAAGTATGTTTCCTTAGACATATGGTGAGTAAAGATGGAATTAAAGTGGATCCAAAGAAAGTAAAAGCAGTAGCGAATTGGCCACGACCTACTAATATAATAGAAGTCTAAAGTTTTCTGGGTATGGATGGATATTATAAAAGATTTGTTAAAGATTTCTCCAAAATAGCAGTTCCAATAACCAAATTGATACGAAAGCAAGAGAAATTCATATGGATAGACGAATGTGAGAGGAATTTTCAGACACTAAAGAATTGTCTCACTTCTATACCTATATGAGTATTACCATATGGAACTTGAGGCTTCTCTATGTATTATGATGTGTCTAGAGTTGGATTGGGAGATGTACTGATGCATAATGGTTTAGTGATTGTATATGCTTCACACAGTTGAAGAAATATGAACAGAATTATCCAACTCTTGATTTGGAGATGGCAACTATAGTATTTGCATTAAAGATATGGAGACATTATAGATATGGGGAGAAATGTGATATATATACAGATCCTAAAAGTCTCCAATATATTTTTCAGCAGAAGGATCTAAATTTATAGTAGTGAAAATGGGTTGAATTGTTAAAAGATTATGACTGTCAGATCTTTTATCACCTGGATAAAGCTAATGTGGTAGCTGATGCACTGAGCAGAAAGTCAATGGGAAACTTAGACCATATTGCTAGTTCATGGCGACTGTTGATAAAGGAGATGAAAGAATTGTTAGACATAAGAGTTAGATTAGAGATGAGTACCCATGATAAGAACTAGGCTTTGATAGCCCAATTTATGATCAAACTACTTTTGATTGAAGAAATTAAGGTAGCACAAGATAGAGATCCACAAATGGTGAAGCTAAAGGAACATGTGCAAACAGGGAAAGCTCCTGATTTTATGGTGGATAATGGTTTATTAAAATGTGGGCAATAGTTATGCATACCAGATGTGGATGGGCTACATAAGCAACTTATGAAGGAAATACATTTCGCATCTTATAAAGTCCATCTTGGAGTGACCAAAATGTATCATAATTTGAAGGTATGTTATTGGTGGCCTAATATGAAGCGAGATGTGGCTAAATTTGTATCCACCTATTTGGCCTGTCAGTAAGTAAAATTTGAGCCCCAGAAACCATTAAGGTTACTTCAGGAAATTGAGTTGCCTGAATGGAAATGGGATCAAGTAACAATGAATTTTGTAGTAGGATTACCGAGGACTCGGCATGTTATGATTCTATTTGGGTAATTGTAGATTGATTGACTAAATCTATGCATTTTCTTGAAGTTAAGACAACCTACTCGGCTGCTCAATATGCTCAATTATATATTGATAAGATAGTTAGATTGTATGGGATACCATTGGCTATCATATCAGATCGAGGAACTCAGTTCACTTCATTATTTTGGTGGAAATTTCAGAAAGTATTTGGTACTCAATTGCACTTTAGTACATTTCCATCCACAGACTAACGGGTAAATAGAGCGTACTAATTAAACATTAGAAGATATGTTACGGCTGTGTGTTCTTGATTTTGGAGGTAATTGGGATTGATATTTACCATTAATTGAATTTGCTTACAACAACAACTATCACTCTTCTATTGGTATGGAACTATACAAAGTGTTATATGGTAGAAAAGGTAGATCGCCAGTTTGTTGGATTGAACCAGGGGAGAAATAGTTAGAGGGGCCAGAGCTAATTAGGAAAACGATAGAAAAAGTCTCCATTATTAAAGAAAGAATGAAGACATCTTTTTGCTGACAGAAGAGTTACGCAGATTTGATGCGCAAAGATGTTCAATTTGTTATGGGTGACCATATGTTTCTCAAAATCTCACCAATTGTCACTTCTCGATTTCGGAACATGACGGTCCTAGGATGCAGAAGATGCCAGAGCCCAGTATCACATCTATCAATCACATACTATACATATCAATCTATAGCCATATAATCACATAAGCACTATTCATTCTATTACTCTGTCATTCATTCTGTAACTTTCTGTAATTACCATCATCGTAAACACATTTATATTTATACTCCAA
Organism: Aleurites moluccanus; assembly: GCA_948193065.1. Lineage (NCBI taxonomy): Eukaryota > Viridiplantae > Streptophyta > Magnoliopsida > Malpighiales > Euphorbiaceae > Aleurites > Aleurites moluccanus. The sequence continues at coordinate 20,061 of CANXYC011698836.1, forward strand.
AATATGTCATACACATATATACAATCTGTCTATACCATTATACAATACCTATGGAACAGCTAATACATATATATAAAGATATAGTGTTTAAATTAATTACACTGTCTTTACAAGACTGCAAAATTCCTCTGAGAAATAAAAATTAGGAATTTGCCGCTACTCTGCACCTGAAAAAGGAAACAAATGAAGGGGTGAGTATAAAAATACTCAGTGAATCTAATATGCATTGATTAAAGTCAATGTCTTGAATATCAATAACAATAGACAGATATTCAATGAATAATAATCAGCTTAACAATATCAGAATAAAGAATTAGAATACAGTCAGAGATTGTAGAAACCATAAACAGGTCAATGAAGCTATAATCAAGTCAATGGGATATATATATCACATAGATATGATAAATAAGATAGATGAAGGGCCATGAAACTCATATCACATGTATCCATCATGTATCAATAAACATAAGACTGATCAGGTCTTATGGCTAGGACCGTGAACCCTTTTTAGCTAGGGTATCATTATACAATGTGTACATTGCCGACAGTATATACCCACTACCCTGTCAGAGAGGCAATCACATCGGAATCAATAAGAACATGGAACAAGTCAATCGATATCAATATACAATGACAATCTCATCAAGTTGCAGTAGCTCGTGAATTTAATCAAACGATACTGCGATATAGTAATAGATAAGCAATAGATGAATCAATAAACAGTAGTAATATGATTAACAATTAACAATGGGATGAATCAAAAGTTGGACAAAACAAGTCAAGAAGTTGGCTCAATTGGCATGCCAATATTGCTGGCAACGATGACAGTCAAATGGTAGGCCTATGGATGAAATCAATAGTAGGCTTATGGATTTTGAACTAGGCATTTCATCGAACACTTGGTGTGCAATAAACAATAGATATTTTAGCAAGGTTTTGGTGCAACATTGAAATTGCCCCAATATCAATCAACAAGTACACAATGTAGGTTATTCAATAGGCATTTGGTTTCCAACAATAAACAATATATGAAGAATCAAATTGGCATGGAAAACTAAAGGAAAAATAAGAACAATTCAAGGCAAAAATTCCATCAATGCATTTGGCCAAACATGACCTTTCAAGGTAAGTTTCCAAACTTCAATTTAACACTTTAGGAATAACAAATGATGTATATTTAACTCACTTAGTACTTCAAATCACTTGAATTGCATACTTTGACACCAAAGTCTTCAAAGTAGGCAAAAATGGCAAATTTCCAATTCTTTACTTTCTACATCAAATCAATCACATATAATCCATCTATTAGCCATCAATTAATATAATCTAACCTCATTTAACATTAACTAATACTAATCCAAATATTCAACTCTTACAACTTTGAATTAGGGTTTTCAAATTAGGGAAAACCTATCAAATACATCAATTGATGCAATTGAACACATTACCCATTCTATTTGACATCTAAAACATATAAAATAAAAATTGAACCAAAGAAATCACATCTTTACCTTATGATGATATGTGGGTCAAAATTTACTAGCCAAACAAATCTTGAATTTCTTAATTGTAACACCTCAACCTAAACCCTATTGGAACCCTTAAAGAGGGACTTAGGGGGAAATTTTTTATTTCTTTATAATATGTTTATATGATGTACTTATGCATGAAATTGATAGTTATGCAAGTTATATCAGTTTATTTTAGGCATAGAAGTGATTTAAAGGCTGTTAGGATGAAATCGGGAAATTTTGAGTTTTTGGTGAACTGGGGGCAAAATGGTCATTTCACAGCCCCTTCGGATTTTTATGGATTTAGCATTATATTTGAAGAAAGAAAAGAATTTAATTAAATGTAAATGGCATTATTAAGTTTGTTTGAATAATAGGTGGAAAAATAAACCCGGTTAAAAACAGTTCCCGGCAAGCTGCTCAATTGAGGTGCTTGAGGAGCTTGAGGTGCTTCGGTTGCACTAAGGGCATTTTGGTCTTTTCCTTTATGATATGGGATTATAGAATGTGTGCAACCTTATGGTATTATTTTAGGCTTGATTAAATCCAACCATTGGATCAAATGATGGAAAAATGGACGGTTGGATCAATAGGATGCAAATTTGCTATCATAAGCTCAAACCATTGGATTTTTGCCATTGGTTATTGATTTGGTGT
>CANXYC011699564.1:0-25240 GCA_948193065.1 Aleurites moluccanus
CATCATTTTTCATATTCATTCATATTCAAACCTAACCTTATCAAACACATTAACTTAACACCTTAAACTAATAACTTCAAACTTATGCACCTTAAGCAAAAGTCATTCTTTTAATCCATTTTGCAATGCCATTTCATCTAATAACATATATAAACATCAAATGTATCACATTTAGGCATTTAAACCTAACATTCATCAAAACACATTTCACTAACCTAGCTGATCACATTCGGTCAAAGTGTTCTTCCATTCAAATGATTTCTTTTCCAACATTTAACCATTAATTCATTATTTCCATATCAAATACAACTTATTCCATTCATTAAACACCTAAAACATCAAAATGCACACCAAACCCTAAGTCACCTAAGTTTTGGCCAAACCATTTCATGCTCCAAATCAATTTGTTTCAATTATTCAATTACCAAATCATGTTATACACACCAAATAAATAACATTTGAAGCATTAAACTCACCAAAATCATACTTTAGTTCAATGTTCATCCTATTAGGGTTTCAAAGCTATAATTTGCATTCCATAAATATTAACAAGAAACATCATATGAACATTCCTAAATCAAAAGAACTCAAAAACAAACAACTTACCAAAATTTCTTCTAAATCTTCCTTGAATTAATTTGTTGTTCTAATGGGTTTTTCCTTTGATATAATGATTATAAAGGTGTTTAAAATGATGGATAGTATCTAATTCCATCAAAACATGAAAGAAAACTATAAGAAATGGGTTTAGCATAAGGTGGCTGAAACTTACAAAGAACAAAAATGGAGTTGCTGCAGTTTTTTCATAAGGAAGAGGAAGACAATATGAAGTGGTGGTAAAAATCTTATGAAATATCAAAAAAAATGATCCAATGGTTTAGGTGTATGGTAATTTTGGTGAAACCTAGCCATCCAACCATCCATTTTGCTTACTTTAATGCTATTTGTCCATCCAAAGTCAACATTTGTGGCTGATACATGAATTTGCCACACCAAATCAAAAACTTAAAGCAAAAACCCAATACATCAAGCTTATGATAGCAAATTTGTAACCTACTGATCTAACCGTCCATTTTTTCATCATTTAATTCAATGGTTGGATTTAATCAAGCCTAAACTAATACCATAAGGTTGCACACATTCTATAATCCCATATTATGAAGGAAAAGACCAAAATGCCCTTAGTGCAACCCAAAGCACCTCAATTGAGCAGCTTACAGGGAACTGTTTTCAACCGGGTTTATTTTTTCGTATATTATTCAAATAAACTTAATAATGCCATTTACATTCACTTATTTTCTTTTCTTTCTTCATTTATAGTGCTAAATCCATTAAAATCCGAAGGGGCTGTGAAATGACCATTTTGCCCCCAGTTCACAAAAATTTCAAAATTTTCCCATTTCGTCCTAACAGCCTTTAAATCACTTCTATGCCTAGAATCAAGTCATATAACATACATATATATCATTTTCATGCATAAATACACAATAACAACATGTTATAAAGAAAATAAAAATTTTCTCCTAAGTCCCTCTTTAAGGGTTCCAATAGGGTTTAGGTTGAGGTGTTACAACAAACTAAAATTTTAAGATTGCAAGAATGGTTTAGCTATTACAGGTTTGATATTGAATATATTCCTTCTAATAAAAATGTAATAGCTAATTCTCTTTCTCATGAATTGTCTAATTTTGCAGATGGACCCTGCTGCCAAAAACAATCTATGTTGGATCTGTAAAAAGGAGGGTCACGCTCGGAAACAATGCACAAAGAAAGTTGACAAAGGGAAAAAGGATTCCAAGAGCGATAGCTCTGGTTCTTCAAGAATGAAAAGAAAAACTGTAGCATCAAAAGATGTTATGTGTTGGATATGTAAATCTGAAGGACATATCTCTACAAAGTGTTCTAAGAAGAAGCCAGCGAGTTCAAAGGAACTGGTTAGCCCAAAAAGGGCTAACGAAAAGCCCAAGGAGAAATCCTTGATTCAAAAGAACAAAGAGAGAAATCCTCTGCCGCCAAAAGCACGAGTCCCTGAAGATTTTTATGAAAAAATAGCCAAAAAGTTGGGCCTTACTCCTGAACAAGTAAAAAGATTCAGAGAAGAACTTCATCAAAAGGATGAAGGTGAAAAGGCCGCTATGGAAAGGCCGCAATGCCCAACTTCTTCATAGGAGGGCAGCCATAATGGCTCAAAGAAGGCTAGTGGAAATGCCGATGAATTTTCAGTGGTTCCAAACTAAAAGGCCAGTGGAAGTGCCAAGGAATCTAGAGTTCTAAACTAAAAGGCTTCTGAAAGTGCCAGTGAACAGTTAAAAGTTCCAAATCAAATTCCTTTACAAGAGGAGAGTTGTAAAAACTCTGGTGATATGTTAAATCACAAACACAAGACTAATGGAAAGGCCAGTGAATCTTCACAGATTCCAAACTAAACTCGTAAAGAGGATAAAGCTGAAAAAAGCTTTGAGAATGAGAATCCTGATTGTGATGATTTAAATTGGGATATTGTTTTTGGAACAACTGAATTCAAAAAACAGGAAATCCAACAATCTCCTAAGGAAGTCACAATGAAAAAATCTGAAAATAAATCTGATGACATTCATGAAGAATTCATGAAGATCATAAAGGTAGATAACCCTGAGGTGTCTAATATCTGCAAGGATGAAAATACCTGGTACTTCATTAAGTACGATTATGGTCTTTCAAAAGACGAATCTATGTTGTATTCTGGATTGCATGGAGGATTGACCAAAAGAAACTTCAAGAAACTACAATACTTTACAGATGAAGTTGTTTTATATATTTCTTATTTAGAAAAATAACTTGAAATCCGCAAAAAGGATGAAGAAGATTTCCTTCAGCTAGTAATGGAAAGGGATAGACTTTTTGATGAAATGAGTCCATACATTCCGCCAGAAGTGGCCTATACCAGAAAAATTAAGAAAGTGGACTCGATAGATCATTCTTTCAAAGAATGCTCTATGTTACACCCATACATCTATTGGCAAGGATTTAGAGGTCTAAATCTGAGAATTCCCTCAAAAATGGCAAAAGATAGTCTCCGCTACACAGATGTAGGACTGACAGAAATTATCGAGATCAATATAAACGATAAAGATCTATGTAAATCACTTCCAAATATTATGCAAGAATCCTTAGAGTTCTTGAGTTCAGATTCAAGAATAATTACCAGTTATATTATTAGCACAATTATGGATTGTGGTGAGGATGGAACTGTTCGTTATCCTTTTCAAATTTGGGATCTTTGTCATGTTATGGCTAAAGAATTTGTTGAGCCACAGAAGGTTAATATTCAGAACTTAAATTTTTATTTTACCATGTATAAAGAAAACAAAATTATTACCCAAGCTGTGAGAATTGAAAATTTCAAAGATAGCCTGAAGAAGGCAATCTATGCAAGTAATTATGTCCTTCTCGGAGATGGTAAAGTATTTGTTACAATATGGTCCCAATATACTCCCATTACAAGAGTATTGGCCATGATCAAGGGACGAGAAGAAGCACAAAAATTATTTCTAAGACTAGTGGATTTAGATCCAAGTCTGGATTTTCAACCTGAAACCATGAAGGTCTGGAAGAAGATTGCTCAGTTCAGAGAGAAACGTGTTGAAGAAGAAATGGCTATGGGTTATGCAGAACTAAGAGAAAGCATGGATGCCCCAGTCAGTAACTCACAGATGGAGTGACAAAAAAAGATCATCCATGACGTCAGCCTCAGCATGATAATTGAGGACTTGCTTTTCAGAAGTAGCTGCAAATATTAAAGCACTACAGGCCAAAGTAGCTTTAAAATTTGTGGTCACGATGAAAAGAACTTATTTCAGATAAAGACTGACTTCTTAGCTATAAAATTAAAGCAGTCTTTATCTTTATTTAATTATTGTAACGAATACAGTTGGAAAATAGTATTAGAGGCACCAACTATCCATTTAGTATTGTAAAGCTGGCCTACTATTCCAACTACCCATCTTAATTATTGTACTAGTTTTCTTTTGAGCTGGCAAACAGTAATACAGATACTATCTTAGTTTGTAAAAAGTCTATATATACCTCTTCAGCTTATTGAATAAGGAGAGTGAAATTAAATACAAAGTTTCTTTAAGAATAATCTTTGTCAAGTCTTTATCTGTATGATTATTTTACTTCTATATACCTTTTATACTTCAAAACGGTCTGATATTCAGGAGTGTTGCAGTAAGACCTAACCAAGAAAGGGCAGTAAGTCATATCCTCCATATCTCTCTGAAAATATTGCTGGTGACGAGCTTGGAAGGAAGGCTAAAGCTGTTGCGGAAGCTTAGTGGACTCGGTCTACAAAGGTATATATTATAAATGTTTTAATTGTATAATTAAACGTTTATGTCTTCCAACCGATCTGCTAATAATAATTGGCTTAAAGGTCTAGCTTTAACTCAGATTATGAGGAAAGAGTTAAGTGTCAGTTTTAGACTGCAAGATCCTTTCTTTGTTATTTATAAATAAAAAATAAGAGAATTACCTGTTACTATAGAAATGATTGAAAGACTTGAAAAATCTAATAAAAGAGATTTTGAACTTAAAAATTTTCTAAACCAAGAACTTGAGTTTAATAATTTTCATTATTTAGAAAGACTTGGTGTTTTTACACGTTTATTGGATGACCAGTAATTTTTCGAGTTGTTCTTATCCTGATTGTCATCACCTAGATCATGGTGTAGGCAAGGATCCAGTAATAGGGTTATTAAATTCTATTATAGATCGATTAGACTCTCTAAATAATTCTATTAATAAATTGTTTAAAAATTTAGAAAAGTTGACTCTTAGACAGAGTGAATTTAAGAAATTTTTCTTTAAGAACAAAGACCCTTTAGGACTTGTTGCTAGCTCTCGTTATCACAACGAGTATAAAAAGCTAAAAAAAATCAGAAATAAAAGAAAAACCATTTAAACGATTTTTAGGAGTAGCTCACTATAATTTTGCCTCTGAACAGAATAATTAGAGAGAGGACAGACTCACTTGAATAGTATTAGAGCTTAAAAGAGGGGGGTTTTGGATTTTTTTGAAAGAAAAATAGGACTTTAGGGGTTAAAATAGAAATAACATTAGTTTTAGGCGGATAAGGACTGCCAGTAAAACTAAGTTAGAAGTTGAAGGATTTTTGTGTTATATTTTAAAGATTAAGAACGATAATATATATTAGTCAATATTTTAGGAACTACTAATGAAATGATCTCTTATTAATGATACTAAGAAAAATAACTCTTTCATACAACAATTGGTGGCTGCTGAAGGAACGCGTGAACTACCTATACAGTGAGTAGCCCAAGTGAACCTAAAACAAGCCTTGCAAGTTGCAAAGGCTTAGCTTAATTCCAAAAGAGAGGCAGTAAAGGAGATTTGGACTCGGTATAAGATGATGAACTATCAAAGCAAGATTTAAATCATGATCATTCCCATCTGAAGCCAGTGTCAAATTTTCTGGGCTTTAGGAGTCGAGATAAAATAAAGTGAAAGTATAATAATATAGTCAAATAAAGTCAAAATATTGATATTAGGTATTGAATTTTTAGAAAGTTAAGTTTTACAAGTCAAAATAGTCTAAATTATTTAGTTGAATTATTTTTTTTTATTATAAATCATTTATTTTTTTTTATCATTAATTAATGTGAGATTGGTAAGATAATCAAATTAAATCTAATTGACACAATAATTATATATTCAATATTCTCTTCTCAAATAATAATTGGATAAAATAATTGATTTACATCTAATTGACACATGACAATATACGATGACCTCGCAGGAATATAGCCCATAAATAAGTGACAATTGGGTAAGATAATTAGATTAAGTCTATTTAACATGTGACAATATACAGTGGTATGTATGGATCATTTTAGAACGTAGTTTACATGTAACATGTTTGGATCCCAACTCTGATATTATATTAAATTTTATGAGTTTTAAAAGTTAAGATAAAGTAAAATCAAAATATAGTTAAAATAAAATTAAAGTATTAATATTAGGTATTGGACTTACAATAAGTTGAATTTTACAATACAAAATTATCTAAACCATTTAGATTGAATTACCTTCTTATTATAAATTATTTATATTTTTATTATTAATTAATATAAAATTATATCCATACATTATAATTATATATTTAACACCAATGATTTAGGGTTTGTTAGCAATACTATTTTTAATATTATTACTAAAAATTTGCATTATTTATATATTCCTGAAAAGAAGATAAAGAAGAAGAGGTAGCATGATGGTAGCATTAAAGAAGGTAGGCTAAAATATCACTTACAATAGTATAATAAAGGCTAAAATTTCTAATTTTGAAATATAAGAAGAATCATAGTATGTATTGTCACATTTTTCCAAAAAAAGATACGTATATATTGTCACAAATCTCATAAAATTTTAGTAATATTTTAGCTAAAGGATTTCTTTCTTGTAACAATGGCAAAGTCACCTGCCCCAATAACAACTTTAGTAAAGTAAGCTACCTCCAACCAAAAACACTTGCTTAGTGCTGACTAATGGATCTGGTGTCTGCCTAACTGTTAACCAGTACAGTTACAGAGATAAAGAACAATAAGACACGAATACAGTTGCAACTTGCAAAAGCTTCATCTGTATCTATTTATTTATATATATATTTCAGCCACATTCATTGCACTTATTAAGATTATAAGGTTTTAGCTTAGATTTTTATCCTTCTTGAGAAATTCCCTAAACTTTGGCTATTTTTTATCTTATAGCCAACAATATGTAATGCATGGAAATTGGAATATATTTATTATTAAAGAATCTGGGAAAATTATGTAATTGATTCATATGTGAAGTGATTTGTGACATATTTATTTGATAATATATTTTATATGTATTGTATTTTTCATTATAAATATGAGTTTTTATGTACTATGTAAACATGCAATTGAATAAAATAAATGATTAATTATAATTTTTTTTTGTAAAATGATTTGATATATTAATTATCTTCTGACTTTTTAAAAATACATTAATTCTCTTTTAACGAATGTCATAATATATTACTAAACATTTTCGTTAATTTTGCCGCTAGTCAATGCTCAACAAGGACAGTAAAAAGATATAAATACCCTTACCCATTATTTTTAATTAATTACATCCTATTTTTTCTTTAAAAAATATTTTTTAAGGTTAAAAGATGTATTTGCATATTTTTTGACAAATTTAAAATAAAATAAATAAAAATATTTTTATTTTAATTTTTAAAAATAAAAAAATTGAAAATATCAAATAAAAAATAAAAATTATTTTTTTTAAAAATATTTTTCCTTTTTATTTTCAAATTTGTCAAAAATATGAAAATAAATTTTTTATTTGTATTAAATTTTTTTAAAAAGAAATAATTTAATTTATTCTTAAATTATTTTTTTAAAATAAAAAATAATAAATAAAAAAATATTTTTTAAAAAAATATTTTGGTTTATTTTTTATTTTTAAATTTATCAAAAATATAAAAATAAATTTTTTAATTCTAAAAAATATCTATAAAGAAAAAATAGAATGTAATTAATTAAAAATAAAGAGTAATAACATTTCTATTTTATTTCTATTTTTTTACAATTTTTATTGGTCATTTTAGAGTTGATTAACGATAAAATTGGACGAAAAAATATATTAATATAACGAAACATTCATAAAGGGGAATTAATGTATTTTTAAAAAATTAAAAAAAAATATAATGTATTAGATAATTTTATGGGTGAAATAATAATTAATCTTAAAATAAATATAGTGATTAGGCTTTTATGATCATGGACTAGAATATCTTGTCCAATTCTGCACATGTCTCTCATCTTATCTCTATATTTATTATTTTAGTTTTAATTTTAACATTTATTATATTAAAATAAGTACATAATCACATATAGGGTATCAATTATTAAAGCAATTCATCGTTATAGTCTGGAGCAAAATTAGACAATGAGTTGGGGACTACAAATAATTATGGATAAAAAAAATTTAGGTTTGTAATATTAATATAAAAATTTTAAATTTTTTAATATTATTATATATTGTAAAATATTTATTTATATATAAATATAATAACATATTGATAATAAATAAAATCTTAAAATTTTGGACAATTTATATATATATTAAAAAAAATTATTATGAAATATACAAATAATAGATAAATTTTCAAAATTTTAGAGAGATCTAAAATAATTTTTTTAAAATTTTGAGGCTAATATATTATATTATATTAAAAATATATAAATATAAAATTTAATTTTAAAAAATTTGAGGCCATGCACCCCCAAACCACCAAGTGGTACCGCTTTGACTATAGCGGTCCATGTGTTTTAATCATGTATATGCTCTGAATATTATTTTGATTTTGGTTAGCATTATGACTCGCCAGTATAGTGAAGAAGAAAATTTTCACAGTTCATTTTCTTTTTAAGAATTTTTATTGTAAAAAAAATATTAATACTGTTATTTAGAAAAATATCATTTTGGAATAACATTGAGTGATTTTTTAAAATAAATTTATTATATTTTACTGCAAATTTCTTAACCTCAAATTCTAAATTAACTATTTGTGTTTTTATAACCATTTATTTTAGGCCCAACTAGTTATTTATGAAAGCAATAGCCTTCAATAGCTTTTTTGGCCCTATACCTATCAAAGTACTTATTCCATTATTGTTTACTCTCAAAATATATATCTATTTAACAATCTCCACCGCACAAAATTTAGATACCATATTTTTTCTTTTATAAATTTAATTTTGATAAAAATTTAAAATTAAAATTTTTCGGTCCAAAAAATATTTTAATGCCTTGAACGAAAGATTCATTGTTATATGTTATAATTTATTAAATAAAATTATTAATATATGCTAGTTTAAGTAATTAGGAGTTTGATATTTATTAAATAAAATTTTAAGTTTAAATTTTTTAAATGAAAAAAATAGGTGTTGAAAGAATATTTTTTTTTTGTTGCTACGCAGTGAGGTTTTCTTCACACTACCCATATGTTAAAAGGGAGACATGAAACATGGAGTTTATTAATATCAAAGGCTATCAATTGATGGAGAATCAATTTAAGGGAAAATAAAATAGTAAACAAAAGCATGAAGCACCGCCTCTCTCCACTAGCAAGGGGATAAGAATCTGATAATACAAACAACAACTCTTGTCCCTTTGTCCTCTGTTCTTTTGCCTTTTACAATACTTAGATTCTTCAATCAAATTAATTATTTTACAAATTTACAATCATGCCCACTAATCTATATAAAAATAAAAGACAAAAGGCAAGTTTATTTATGCAATTTTGCTCTTGGGAAACCTAAATTTTGTGCAGGCAAACAAAGCTTTACCTTTCCGCAATCTTGACCCCTAACATTAAAGACAGTATCAAAACCTGCCAATAACAGATAGCAGAAGAAAAACAATAAACACAATTACCAATTTTTTTTTTTTTAATTTTATTATTTTCGCAGCAACTTTTTAATTATAAATTATAATAGGGACCCATTATACGCAGTACTCGTACATATTATAAAAAACCCTTCTCCTTCCATTGTTTTTTTGGCAAGATTACTGGTCACTCACATTTGGTTATGCATGTGAAGAGTGAAACTACAAACTGACACACTTCACCTTCACTGTCGCCACTTCTCTTTCTCTCTCTCTCTCTCTCTCTCTCGTGACTCCTCCATCAATTTCAGCACATAAAAACAACTACCCATTACTCCATTTGCCAAAACTCACTCTCTAGCTGAGACTAAAACCAACCCATGAATCCCTTTTCTCTTCTAATTCTCTCAATTCTTTTCATTTCTAAATTCCCTTTGTTTCAATCAAGCTATCATGAATACCAAGATGCATTATCTAAATCAATTCTGTTTTTTGAAGGCCAAAGGTCAGGTGTTTTGCCTCAAGACCAACGCATCTCCTGGCGATCCAATTCCGGTCTTAGCGATGGCTGGACTTACAATACTGATCTCACCGGCGGTTATTATGACGCCGGTGATAATGTCAAATTTGGATTTCCTATGGCTTTTACCACCACAATGTTGGCTTGGAGTGTGATTGAATTCGGAAATTTAATGCCTCCGAATGACCTCAGAAATTCTTTGGTTGCTATTCGTTGGGCTACTGATTATTTGCTTAAAACTGTTTCTCAACCCAACCGGATTTTTGTTCAGGTGAGTACCACATAACTCTGTTTGGCACTGCTAAGGTAGAGAAAAAAAAATATTAAATATATTAATTTAAAATTATTAAGACTTATTTTATATATTTTAATTTTAAAATATCAATTTTCATAAAAATATTCTTGCATTTCTTTATAAAATAATTATTTCATATTAAAATAAATAAATAAATATATAATTAAATTGAATTAAATGAATTTTTTTTTAATAATATTATATTTCGTCTAATATAGTTCTATAATAATTAATATATATTATTTTTTATTTATTTAATTTATTTTTAATTTTATTTAAATTTTTATTTTTTAACTAGTATTGTTAGGACACACTCATTAAAAAAAGCTTTAAAATATTAACATTTTTTATTTTTATAAAAATAAATAGTATTTTCATTATTAATGTTTTTTTTTTTTTTAAATTGAGAGGTCTCAATTTGCTAACGAAGTTAAATTTAGCGAGAGTAATTATGGAAGTGCGAGTGTGGGTAGTTCAGGTAGTTGGTTTTTAAGGAATAGTTTCGTAGTTTGGTGTTATGGCAGAGAAAAATGTTATATGAAAAATACTAATTAAAATTTATTTTTCAATTTAATTTCAATGTTATTTATTTATTTATTTTACCAAAAAGGCCTACTAACATTTTGGTGGTTTTGTAATTTGAGGAGTGTGGTTGGGGTAGTTTGGGTGGTTGATTTTTTTTGATAGGGTTAGTTTCGTCGTGGTCTAACTAATCAAGAAGAAGTGGGCTTTGTGTGGGTCCACATGTTGTCGTGTATTGACCGTTTTGACCCCGTAAGTCTTCTTTAATTCAAGGGTTTTATAGCTCTAACTAAATCCATGACTTAGATTTACAGTGTAATTAATGTTGGTTTTATTAACTGTAATCCAACTGCTCCTTTTCTTAATCTCTGTAACAGCAAATTAATTGATTAAAAAAAAATATCTATAAAAATTTGTCACTGAATCATCCGAATAACTGGGCATTCGATCGAATAAATAAAATTTATTAAAAATAAATTTTTAAATATATCATTTAACTCAATTTATAAATTAATTTTTAATTTTTTCGATTTAACTTATCATCAAGTGTTTATAATTATGATAGTTTACCAATCTTATTATGAGCATGATTTTGGCACCCCAAAAATAGAATTATGAGGCAGTCCGTTTTATTACTTGTGGTTGTGGTGCCTTTTGTACATTATATTATTGAGATGGGACATTGAAGACTATGCAGTATGTCTTTAAATTATTGAGAGGACCATATTTCTTCTTTTTTCTTGCTTTTCCTTTAAAAAGAAAAATACCATGTATTATTTATTTATTGGATGACACAACTAGACCACTTTTTTCTTCTTAGAAGTCTGTGAATTTTATAGGGACTACAAAAATATTCCCCATCACAATTTTTTTTAATGCTTCATTTTAGATAATAAATGTCCAAAATGAAAATTAATATAAAAGCTTAATCTATGGTTCAATTTAATTCTCAGAAAAATGGGAAATTACTCTAAAATCATTTGTGTATAATTTAAACTATACTTTGGCTAGCAATAAGGTAAAACTTATTTAAAAGTGAGTGATAATAAAAATAAATTTTCATCGTTATTAAATTTTATTACTATAAATATAATATGAATTGGGAGTGTTTGCCAATTAAATAATTCTTTTTTATTAATCATATTTTAATTGTGTTTTGAACTTATAATCTTAATTTAGAAATGATTTCAGTACTATTGATTTAAAGTTGTTGATGGATTTTTTAAGTTTTAATTTTAATCATAGGTGGGAGATCCAAATGCAGACCATAGTTGTTGGGAGAGGCCAGAAGATATGGATACTCCAAGGACTATCTATGCAGTGGATGCACCAAATCCGGCTTCAGATGTCGCCGGTGAGACTGCAGCTGCTTTGGCAGCTTCATCCATGGCGTTTCGATCATCGGACCCAGGATATGCTGAGACATTGTTAAGAAATGCTGTTAAAGCTTTTCAATTTGCAGACAATTATAGAGGAGCTTATAGTGACAACTCTAATGTTAGAGATGGGGCCTGCCCATTTTATTGTGATTTTGATGGATATCAAGTAAGCACTACATTTCTCTTCAAAATATTATGCTAATTTATCCATTCCATGTTCAGCTCACATGTGTATTTTTTTTGTTTGTATTCATCTTATTTTAATTAGTTTGGATAAGGACTTCATTTAAAAATCATTAGCATAGCAGTTCAGTAGTCTATACAATACCAAATTTTGATTTAGTCCACATCACTATAAACTAATTATAATGCATATATTATAATTTAAATAGTTTATTATTATATTTATCTCGTAAAGTAGTTATTAATTGATGTGTTAAAATATAATTAGTTAGTTCATAATATGATGCAATAGACTAAATTCTCTTAAAAAAATTTCAATTTAGTGGTGTTGAAAACTTTTCTAAAATTAAAATGTCTTAAATTTAAATTTCAGTTAAAATTAAATTCAAAAAAAAAGTATATGTATCAATAAATAATCTTGTTGTTTAGGAGTTAAAATTTCCGAAAGAGATTTTTTCGGCTTGAATTTGAATTAATCGGTAGTGATGAGACAATGAATGATTTAACAAAAAAAAAAAATATAAATATATGCAATTTAGATGTGTCGGAATGACCTTTGATTAGAAAAAAAATGAATTATTAATTTAATTTGATATTAATCTCTAGAATTTTTAGTGTGTTACAAATAAACATATTTTGAATTTGAGTTTTATGTGCATTAAGTACTCTCCAAGTAGTGCGAAGGTTTGTAGAAATATAAGCGCAATAGTAGGCAGTTTTTTCCTTACAGTTTAGCAAAGAGTCAAATTCAGTAGACTATATAGGTCATTAAAAGAACAATAATACCAACTGCATCAAGACGTGCAGTCAATTTAGTTGTTTTATGAAAAGAAAAAAAAAAAAAAAAAAAGGGTTTGGTCTAACTATGTTTTGGTTGGTTTCTAAGGACGAATTGCTATGGGGAGCAGCTTGGCTAAGAAGAGCATCTTATGATGATACTTACCTTAGTTACATACAAAACAATGGCAAAACCCTTGGTGCCGATGACAATATTAATGAATTTGGCTGGGACAACAAGCATGCTGGCCTAAATGTTCTCGTCTCCAAGGTCAGTATCAATCTAATAACATACTCATTAATTCATTGATTGATACCCTTAGAATTATAATTTTTTTAATGTTGATTTTAATAAATTTTATAGGAAGTCCTAGAAGGAAATATGTACTCACTTGAATCATACAAAGCATCAGCAGATAGCTTCATGTGCACCCTTATACCAGAATCCTCCTCCTCTCACATTGAGTATACTCCTGGTGGCCTCATTTACAAGCCAGGAGGCAGCAACTTACAACATGCAACAACAATTTCATTTCTTCTACTTGCTTATGCAAATTACTTGGAACGAACATCTCAATCGGTCAATTGTGGCAATGTAAATGTCGGTCCATATTCGCTTCGTCAACAGGCTAAGAGGCAAGTTGATTACATTTTAGGGGATAATCCATTGGGATTATCTTATATGGTTGGATATAGTAACAATTATCCTCAACGTATTCATCATCGTGGTTCGTCATTACCATCGATTAAGGATCATCCTGAATTTATTGCTTGTAAAGAAGGTTCGATTTACTTTAATTCAACAAATCCTAATCCTAATTTACTCATCGGAGCAATTGTGGGTGGACCTAGTGATGATGATTCATATGGGGATGATCGAGCCGATTATAAAAAGTCTGAGCCAACTACATATATTAATGCACCATTTGTTGGTGTGCTTGCTTATTTTGCAGCAAATCCTAATTTTAGTTGAAACAATACACATATAAGCCAATATTTATTGGCATTTCAAAGTAGCTAGGAAAAAGGAAAGATGTCTCTCATCTTAGCGGCGAAAGTGAAGAGGGTAGAGGCTTGTTATAGGTTATGAATCTGATAAACTGGTTCACAAAATCTCGTTGTGATTTTTTTTTTCTTTTTCTTTTTTCGAAATCAAGTGTAAGGAGCTAATTTTGAGATTTAAAATTCCAATATAGCTTCAAATTTGATGAAGAAAATGATTTTTTTTTTTATAATATAAAAGGTGAAAATCGAATGAAAATTTATTATTCAGGTCATATATATATTTATTATTAAGATATATTTTTTGTGCTAAAATTTTAATTTCACTGAGAAGTAAATTAGTTTTTTTTTAGTACATTTACATGTTTAATGTTACAAAAAGTATATATACGTTTACTTTAGTCTCTTTTTCCAATAATGAAAAAAAAAACATAGTCTTTTATTTAATTTCTAGCTTTTCTTTTTCATGATCAATAAATTAGCTTTCAATCAATTGGAAGACATGTCATGTTTTCTAGAGACATGATATAGACATCCAACTTCAGCAGAAGAGAACAGAGCAGTATTAAAAATTGAACCAATGATTGATTTTATATTTATCAAAGCTTTGAGCAATTACAGCCTCATTGATTTCAAAGATTAAAAGATTAAATTTAAGACCATGCACACAATAATGTGATATATGCTAGGAGATTACTTTTTTCACAATTTATATTATTATTATTACAGTTAATTAATTAGATAAAATAAATTTATTAAATTATAATAATATTAATAATATAAATTATAAAAATAATAATACTCTATATATAAATATTGATTATATTGTCACACTTTAATAATTTGATAAGATTATATGTATTATAACTAGGGATTGATATTTATTATAAAAGTTGGTGTCTCTTAATAAAATGTAATGTATTCTATAAAAATATTTTAAATCAAGACTTTAATATTTAATCAAATGTTCAAATCAAATCAGACAAAAAATAACTTAATTATAAATTCTTTTTTTTGTTCAATTAGAAAAAGGAATATTAATTTTCATTGGTTGTTAATTATAATGTTAATCGAGCTTGATTAAAACGTGAATCATAATTTATGTTAGCTAAAAATGACAAAAGATTGAACCCACATACACAACTATTAGCATAGTTGAACATTGATTGATTTCATGGATTAGGTACCATAATTATTGAGAGTCATACCAACCAGCTAACCTCGATATATTCATCTATCCATATTCGACCATAATCTTGTCATTTCCATTATTGTCATTATTTCTTGGTGGTTTGAACTTTAAAATAAATTGGGAACCAAAATTTCTCACATAATAACAAGTGGATGGAACAAAATATAATCTAAATTTGTAACCTTTTTGTATTTGTTTTATTTTTCTGAACATAGCCTCAAGATGAGTCCTTCCAAAAAACATATTACTTTGAGGGAATAGTTAGGTGTTGTTGTATGCAATTTTGTGCATTTAGTTATTTTGTTAGTCATAAATGTTATAAATTAATACATTGCATTTAGTTACGTAGGAATTACATGGCGTTGTCATTCACCTTACTTTATTTTGTTAGTTGCAAATGTTACGACATTTATCGATAAAAATAGATATATTCCATTTTTATCAATAAATATCATAATATTTGCGAATAATAAAATAAAATAAAGTGAATGAGAATGTAATTTTGTGTATTTAGTTATGAATGAATCACATGATGTTCTCACTCACCTTTCTTTATTTTGTTAATTTATTAATAAAGGTGATGAATTTTGATACAATTTGATCTCATTCCTCAAATTAGTTTAATGAATTTATTTAAATTTATCTTATAAATTCCTCTAAATTTATTTGAAATTTAAAATAATTTGAATATATTGAAAATCAATCTATATATTAGTTTGTCTTATCCACAAATGATATATTTAATATAATTTGAAATGTATGTATTCAAAACTAATTAAAAATTAAAAATTAAAATAAATAAAAAAAATATTATGATATTAAATTTGAAATGAGTTTGAGTGGTAGAATTGTTAAACAAATTAAGCAATAATTATGCGCCCATTGCCATTTTTTGTAATTATTGCTAAATTATTTTAGGACATATATTATTTGTCAAATACCAAAAAATTAATAGCACAAGAAAGGAAAAAATTGGATCATGAAATATGGGGATGAGTTCCAACTTTCATCTTTTTATATTTTGAGTTTTGCTATTTTTATTTTTTTTCCTTATTTTTAATGTTGCAGAAATTATCAAAACCACTGAAAACCAATTTATACATTTGGGTTCATTTAGATCAACAATTGAGTTATAATTTGATACTAATTAGCTTATCAGTATGATACCGCGGATAAACATTTAAATGGTATAAAATTATATATAAATTATAATAAATAAATTAATAATAATAAAAAAGATACTAATTATTTGCAAGTGAAATATACAAAAAGTGACAATAATTTGTATAACATAATTTGTTAATTATATAACACAAATCAAACTTTCATTTTCTACAATTTTTCTTGACAAATAATTAAAGATTATTTTTAATAATAAAAATTTATACACAAAAAGTTGAAATTTATACATAAAGAACGAACAACAAACCCTTTCACTCATTTACTGATGTGGAGAATGCTTGCTTAGAATTCTTGGACCGCTTAGATAAGAAGATACAAAAGAAGGAGCCCAAATAGTTTATGGGTCAGTTGGGTCGGGATCCGTTTGGCCTTCTGAAAGCAGCTTATTTTGGGCCTTTAACGGCCATAATCCAATAGAAAACGGCTCAACGAGTCAAATTTATTGCTAAAACGATGACCGACAGCCTTTTTAGATCAAATTTCAACATTTAGGTCTCCGTTTTGACAGTTTTATATTTTTTATCTATTTTTAACAGTTTTTATTTCCTTATTTAATTTAGGTAGAAAAATCTGTTGGTGCGTTTTTTTTTAAGCAGTTATTATGTAATATTTCTATTTCCATTATAATATAAATTTGGTGATTTATTTTCTTTTCGGAATAAATTACCAAATCAGCCTTCTAAGATTTTTTTAAACTTATTCTCTATAAATAACTTATAAAACTCTAGGGTTTGACAGCTTTTGATCAATAAAATATTCAGTTCTCTATTTCTGAATTTCAGACTTTTCTTTGAATACTTCTACGCTGCGTCATTTTTATCTGTAACCAAATAAAGGATAAATTTCTCATTTGGAATTTATAAAGTCTAAAAGTAATTAAATAATAAAACATGACTCACATGCTTCTCCTTCTTACTGATTTTTCAATTACTACTTCTTTATTTTGTAGGAGTGATCACAGGTCACAGATTATCTGATCTGAATTATATATCCGAATCGTTTATAATTAGAGATATAAAATTTTCGAAAATCTGATTTATATCCGAATTAAATTGATTCGATTAATATAAAATGGTTTGAATCTGAAAATTAATGAATAATTGAATCAAGAATAGAATCAAACCATATCCAAAATATCCAATTGAACCGATAAGTAATATATAATATACATTATATAAAAATTTATATACACTATATAAAAATAATAATAAATTTAAACTTAATTTATAATTTGTTATTTTTATTATGGACAATTGGATATTAGGGTAGGATATAAATGTATGTTATAATATTATTCAGTTGAGTACTTGGGTTAATGTTATTTAGTTTATTGATGAAATTAAGTTATTTAATTTAGATTTAAAATTATATCTTTTATTTTTTGAGAATTTGATTTATAATAAATTAATTATGATTTGTTTAGATACAGTTTAATTTAATAATTTTTATATTTAAGATTTTAATTTAATAATTTTGGTCTGTCATAAATTAATTTTAATTTAGATGAACAATTCTCATATTTAATTTTAATTTTATATAAAAAATTATCAAAAAATAGAACGAAATCGATTTGATAAGTTCGATTTGAAATAACCAATAATAAATTGAATTGAACTGATTTAATCAATTCGGTTCAGATATTTTACATAAATAGTTCAGTTCAATTTCTCCATTTTGAAATATCCAAAAATTCGATTCGATTTGAAGATTTTTGAATTCAACCGAACCATGCACGGCCGTACTTTGTGTGTGTATATATATATATATATATATATATATATAACAAAAAATTATTAAATTTAAGAGAAAAGAAGTTTCCTAATTCTAATTAGCTAGATTTTTATTGGATTTTGAATTTGAAGAATAAATAAGAAAAGAATTTAAACCTCTCATTGTCAAACACTCGTCAACTTAAATCAAAATCTTATTAAATAGTATTTATTTAGATCAATCTTCTAAGGAGATAAATATAATTCAGAAAACTAAGAACACCCACATGAATCCCACTTGGAAAATCACAAACCATAATAAGACATCAATAACTCCTTATAGCCATTTACACAAACACTTGCCATACAGAAGAACAATTGAAAATATATATAATCCATAAAAATAAAAACCCATGAATCATAATCAAAACAAAATTCAGAGAGTTAATAGATGCAAAAGGAAGTAGAATTATTAGAAATTTTCATTGTAAGTTCATATACCTTATGAGGCCAATGTTTTGATGACTCAAAATGATTAAAATTACTTATATGAATGAATGAGAAAAAATAAAATTATTACACTATTCTCACTAATCTTACAATTAAATGTCTAAATACATAATCTCAAATTTTTTATTATAGAATATAATTCCATATATGAATGAGGAATAAATAGACTATGTGATGGTAGAATATAAATTTTTATTTATTTTTTTATATTAGAGAAATAATTTAAAATTATATTTATTTTTCAGATGGTATATATATTTATTATTTAGCTGAATCTTAATGTGTTAAATATTTTTATTCTGCGGAACATATAAATTATTTTCAAATATTTTTCTTAATAAATAAAAATTTAATTTGTGCCACTAACTTGGTAACCAAACATATCTTTATAGAATTTGTTATATAATATCCTTTAGCGATTATTATGATATAAATACATTGATATGATATTATTTAAAAAAATAATATAAAATATGTGTATTATGGGTGTAATATTTTGATTATTATATAAAAAAAATATCTGACACAAATATATATTAAAGATTATAATATTAAATTTCATAAATTAGATATAAAGATTTTGTTCTCATATTTATAAGTTGCAATAATCATGTTTTGTTTTCTTTATTTCATGTTCGAAAAAATATAAAACTTAACTCAATTAAACTTAATTTTAATTTTAAAAATAATTAAAAATCTATTATATGAATATTTTATTTTCACCCTAAATGATTTTAGGTAACATCTTCTAATTTTTATAAAACCTCTAAATTATACTATATTTCTCTTATCTATATTAATTTAGATATTTTTTTTATTTTTTTATTTTTTTTTATCACAATGTTCAATCTTTTTATTCAGAATCTCTCTAGTCCTCACTTTATGTGCCTAAACATATTAATTTTCATTATCTAATATTGTCCTCGAAACTTCCACTTTATATCTAATGATTTCATTACATATCTTATCCATTCTAATATGACTACATATTCATCTAAATATATTTATTTCTACAAATTTTATAGTTGATATATATTGTCATTTTATTATTCAACATTCATTATTATATAATATAGCCAATCGAATAGTAGTTTGGTAAAATTTTTCTTTTAATTTATTAGGAAAACTATAATCAATAAAATTGATTTTTTTTTAAATATATATACAAAATTAGAATAAATAAAAATAAAAATTTTTAAGTTTAATTTTATAAAAATTTAATTAAATTAAATTGAATTTAAAGTAAAATTACACAAATATTATTTCTACATATATATATATATGTATATTTAATTAACAAAGCATCATATTGCGCAGATGAAAATGTATATATAACGTATAGTAATTTACATAAGTATTTTTCCTATTCTTATAGAAAGTAAAGAAAATCACACAAAAATGACAGCAAAACAAAACAGTTAGACTTTTATTTATAATTTAATTTAATTATAAAAAAACAAATTAGTCTAATTATAGAATAAAATATAAATTAAGTAAAAACCAACGATTTGTTAGATTTTATTTTTAGCCCATATGATTTATAATCATATATGTTAGATTTAATAATTATTAAGTATTAAATTTTATAGGTCAATGAACAGGTATGTTCTAAAGGTTGCATAGTTTGGTGAAAAGTTATAATTCAAAAGTTGCACACTTTGATGAAAATGTGCTTCCTAATGTTTATAATTATAAATAGAACCTCTCTCAACCATTTTTATAAGGTTTTTGATTTTTTTCATCTAAAATCAATATAAAAATTAAAGGTAAGAGAGAGAAATTCATTTGAACATTAATTTCTACATACAACAAGTTATAATGGATCAACAAGGTATATTTTTTTTTTTTCCTATTCTTATATTATAAAAATCACATAGTTCTAAAATATTTGGGATTAATGTTTATGCTAGTATGATAATTGATTTGCATAATTATGAAACTAAAGAACAACATGTGGTATCAGAGCATGGTTAGGAATTTGTGATTTTCCAATAACAAAATTGATTCAAAAGATCTCTTAATTTAAAATTTACACTATAAGAAAATTTTGAAATATATATACGTATATTTTATATACATAGTCCAGTAGGAGTTTCGTAATTCTATACGTTATATATGAACTTATGGTTTTCTATTTTCATCCAGAAACTATGCATGCATATAGTTCAATATTTAGATGGAAATTGAAGTTTTGATATAACGATGTTAAATAATAATAAATATTTTCATTGATAAAGCCACCACTGTATGTAGTAATGAATTAAAAAAAAAAATTATACAATTATGTACATGGTTGGTTTGAAACGTTGCAATGTTAAAATAGATGGAGTTATACGTTTTACCTTTAAATGATTCAACAAACAGTGCCACTATCTTTTATTATTATTATTATTATTATTATTAAACAGTACTAGACAAATGAAGGGTTTTAATATTTATATATGTATAAATTGACTTTTATCCGCTGTAATCAATAAGATGATAAACTTGATGATAAATAAATTTTATTTCATTTAATTGAAATAATTAATGTTATATTGTTTTATTTGAAGTTTATATCATGTATAATTCGTTAATCACCAAAGTGGTCGAATTATAAAGATTTTATAGATGTCAAATTAAATAAAATTTAATTATTCATATTTAGTGATGCTATAATTAGATGACATAATAACATATTTTGTGTAACATGAATAATTTAAAGTTCATTGATATAAGTCATTTAATAAATTACCCAAAAGTTGATTGATTGATTTTATGATCATGGACATAAAAGTGGTCAATTAATATGTTTAGTTAGTTATGTTTATATCCAAAGATAACAAACATGTCTAATTAGAGTATATATAATTACCAAATTATGTGAAATTATATTAAAGCATCAATTGTATTTATTGTTATATCACCCAAAGGAGAACTTCAATATATATTTAATGTTATGTGAATGTGAATTATGTAATTAGTTTATAACTCAAAGTATTAATGTTATGAGTATTTTACTTATTTTTCAGCATCTAATTTTGTTGCACTTCATTCACAAAGCTTCGTCTATTATGAAATTTAATGGGCTTAATTTTTCTGAATGGAGTGAACAAATCAAGTTTCATTTAGGTGCTCTTAATCTCGATTTAGCACTCATAAGTGATAAGCCTGTTGATCTTACTGATACTAGTAAGAATGAAGAAAAGTCTTTTCATAAGGCTTGAAAAAAATCGAACAGACTAAGCCTAATGCTCATGCGAATGACAATTGCAACCAATATTAAGACTACTATTCCTGAAACTGATGATGCTAAGGAATTTATGAAGTTTGTGAAAGATATTTCTCAGTCAGAATCGACTGATAAGTCACGTGCTGGGACGTTAATGGGTATGTTAGCCACCACAAAGTTTGATGGTTCTCATACCATGCATGAGCACGTAACCGAAATGGTAGATATAGCAGCAAGGTTAAGATCCATGGGAATGAAAGTGGAAGAAAGTTTTTTTGTACAGTTTATTATAAACTCTTTACCTCCTGCATATGGTCCATTCCAAATAAATTACAATACAATAAAAGACAAATGGAATGCGACTGAACTATAAAGTATACTTATTCAAGAGGAGGCAAGACTTAAGAAACAAGGAATTCACTCCATTAATCTTATGGGTCAGTCATGAGCTAAAAAAAAACAAGAAAGAAGAATGAAAAGGGCAATAAAGGACCATTGAAGATTAATGAGTCATCTGTCCAGAATTTCAAAAGGGAACGAAACAGTGATAAGTGTCATTTCTGCAAAAAAACCTGAACACTATCAGAAAGATTGCTTGAAATGTAAGACATGGTTCGAGAAGAAAGGTAAGCCTAGAGCTTTTGTATATTTCGAATTAAATTTAATAGAAGTTCCTTATAATACTTGGTGGATTGATTCTGGTTGTATCACTCATGTTTCAAATACGATGCAGGGATTCCTTACGACCAAAACCACAAATCCAAATAAAAATTTCGTCTTTATGGGGAATTGAGTGAAAGCTCTAGTTGAAGCCATTGGAACCGATCGTTTACTTTTAGACACAGGATATCATTTAGACCTTTTTCAAACTCTTTATGTTCCTTCAATTTCTCGAAATCTAATTTCTTTGTCTAAACTTGATACAGCTGGATATTCCTTTAAATTTGAAAATAAATATTTCAGTTTGTTTAAACAAAATTATCTTATTGACTCTGGTGTTCTTTGTGATAGTTTGTACAAATTAAATCTTGACAATTTATTTGCTAAAACCCTGTTGACTTTGCATCATAATGTTGGTATAAAACGTGGTTTAGTGGATGAAAGTTCAGCTTACTTGTGGCATAAACGTTTGGTTCACATATCCAAAGAAAGAATGCAAAGATTAGTAAAAAATGAAATACTTCCTAATTTGAACTTTACTAATCTTAATATTTGTGTGGATTGTATTAAGGGAAAGTACACAAAACACATAATTAAGAAATCAGCCACAAGAAGCACACAACTCATTGAAATAATGCACACCAACATATGTGGACCTTTTGACATTCCATCTTTTGGTGGAGAAAAATATTTTATCATCTTTATTGATGATTTTTCACGTTATAGTTATGTCTATTTGTTGCATGAAAAATCTCACTCTATAAACATTTTAGAAATTTTTATTAATGAGGTTGAAAGGTAACTAGACAAGAAAGTGAAAATAATTAGATCTAACAGAGGTGGTGAATATTATGGAAAGTATGATGAAACTGGACAATGTCCTGATCCATTTGCTAAATTTCTTGAAAAACATGAAATTTGTGCTCAATACATAATGCTAGGTACACCACAACAAAATGGTGTAGCAGAAAGGCGTAATCGTATATTAATGGACATGGTTAGAAGTATGTTAAATAATTGTTCTTTTCCTTTGTCATTGTAGATGCATGCTTTGAAAACCGCTATATATTTGTTAAATAGAGTTCCTAGTAAGACAGTTCCAAAAACTCCTTTTGAACTGTGGACGGGAAGAAAACCAAATTTAAGGCACCTACATGTTTGGGGTTGCTCGGCGGAAGTGAGAATTTATAATCCACATGAAAAGAAACTGGACTCAAGAACAATCAGTGATTTCTTCATTGGTTATTGTAATATCTGCCATTTTGAAGTGTATTTATTGATTTTATTTATTTGGAGAATTTTAAATTTAAATGAGAAGTTTGAAAATTTCAGGAACTTTTGTTTTGAACTGCAGCAGAATTCAGTGTTGGCCATTACTTACTCTTAAAGACATAATTGAGTAAAGTGTAAAATATGAAAGTTGTTAATTATGTCTTAGCTATAATTCTGTAAAATGGTTCGGTATAATTATGAGTATGTGGTGAGTTGTGTCTATTGGAGTAAGGCTGGTCTGGATGAGAATTCCTGCAGGGACGCAGTGTATGTTTGGAATTTCTGGGAATAACTGAGGCAAAATTTATTGAAGTTGTAAACATGAAAAATGTTCCTTCGTGTGTTGAGATGATGGTTGTAAAATTTCAGAATTTTTGGGTAAGTAGATCTCAGTGGAGAGTATTTTGTATCAGGACTGTTCGATCAAACTTTGGGGCAGGAGCAAGAGTCACCACTATCTGAATGTTGATTTATTTGATGTGAAAATTTGATATGTTGTGTTCTTGCTTGTTGATGGTAAGTGGCAAGAAGAATCGGTAAGTTTGAACTTTTGTAGCTCAATTGCGAGCTGGCTTAAGGTGGGATGTTCAGACAAGAGTTAACTTAGAAGTATTTGGTTATGGAGAGCCAGAATTAAGCGAGAAGGCATTTCGAGAGCTGGCAGTGCGAGGCGGCATTATGGCGAAGAGGTTGGCGAAGAGCAATTGGCGAAGAGGCACTATGCGAAGAGGCATTGTGCGAAGACAGATGTGCGAGGCGGCAGTTCGCGAAGAAGCAAAGAGGCGAAGGCGCATCGCCGAGGTGGCATATGCGAGGACGAGTCGCGAGGAGAGTTTGGAGAGGCAGCATGCGTGAGTTAGCTTATGCGAGCTAGAATGTGCGAGGCAGCGATGCCCGATCAAGATTGGCGAGTTAGCAAGTGCGAGCTGGGAATGCGTAGTGAAATGGCAAGCAGTCAGGCGAGGGAGCTTTGCCGAGACAGTCTGGCAAGCTGGGCAGCGTGTTTCTGGGCAGAGGTCTATTTAACCCCAGTAACCCAGCAGCGATTTTCACGATTTTTCTTTCTTTCTTCCTTTGTCAATTTCAGTCGTCTTCTCCAATTTGTTCCATATTTATTCTAAGGCATTAAGGTTTAGATTAATACAATAGACTTCCAGATTAGCCTATTATTAAGGCAGAATCATCAATTTGAGCAGAGTTTTGCAGAAAACTCAGTTTAAAGGAAATAAGGTAAATTTTCTTCCTAAGTTATTTTCTTTGGATTTATTTAAGTCTATGGGTTAGGATAATTAATTCGGAGTATATAGAATTTATTGCTAGTGATCTGAAGAAATTAATGGTAATTAATGCGGGAGAATTTTTGGGAGCTAAACTGCTGTGAACAGTAACTCCGAAATTTAATGTG
>CANXYC011699587.1:0-10974 GCA_948193065.1 Aleurites moluccanus
GAAAAGGAAGACCTAACTCTGTTCTAGGTTTATAAGGAAAAGGATACCTAACTCTGCTCTAGGTTTATAGGGAGAAGGACACCTAACTCTGTTCTAGGTTCTTAAAGGACACCTAACTCTGTTCTAGGTTTATAGGAAACCTAACTCTGTTTTAGGTTTATAAGGAAAAGGACACCTAACTCTATTATAGGTTTAAAGGACACCTAACTCTGTTTTAGATTTTAGGGAAAGTTATGCATTGCAAATTTCTAGGAAATTGAATCCTAAAGTAAGGTGAGCCAAAGTTATTTGGATTTTATGATTTTGGGCTTTACTCTAAAGCACAGAGGTCCAAGGGTAATTGGGCTAGGTTTAGGCTTTGTGAGATCTTGGGGACAATTGAGTTTGGGTTTTGGAGAGATAATATTGCCAAATGGGTTTGGGCTTTAGAGGGGTCTTTGTGCCAACTGGGTTTTGGGCTTTAGGAGAGATCTTGTTGCCAAGTGATCTTAGTGCCAATTAGATTTGGGCTTTAGGTAGTGGTGATGGTGCCAACTGGGTTTTGGCTTAGGATAGATATTGGTGCCAAATGTTTTTGGGCTTTGGAAGAGAGAATGGTGCTAACTGGATTGGGCTTTGGAGGGATCTTTATGCCAACTAGGTTTGGGCTTTGGAGAGATCTTGGAGCCAACTAAATTTGGGCTTAATGAGATCTTGGTGTTTAAGGCTAATGGGCCTTGCGTCCATTTGGTTTAGTGTTGTTTGAGATTGACAGGCTTTGGGTCCATTTGAGTTGAGAGGTATTTGAGGCTAATGGGCCTTGGTTCCATTTGAGTGAGAAGTGTTTGAGGCTGATGGGCCTTGGGTTGATTTGAGTGAGAGGTAATTGAGGTTGATGGGCCTTGGGCCCATTTGGGTTGAGAGGTATTTGAGGCTGATAGGTCTTGGTTCCATTTGAGTGAGAGGTGTTTGAGGCTGATGGGCCTTGGGTTTATATGGGTGAGAGTTGTTTGAGGCTAATTATACTTGGATCGATTTAGAATGATTCTTAACTGGTTTAAGGTACAACCTAGACTCATTCAAAATGGAATATATACTTTATGAATCATGAATGCATGTATGCATGTGTATGAAGAAAATTGGTTCATAATGATAGCTTAATATTATTATGGTTCATGGGCCCTAAAGTCCGAGGTCTAATGTTCATTACATGAAAGCTAGGTAGTTTGGTATAAGGGTACCCGTCACACTAGAGTAGTGATATACCTAACTACATGTGAAACAATGAGTTTCGCGTGGGTCCAACAGTACTACTGCTCATTACACTTCAAAAAGTTTTTGAAGATTCGTCGTGGGGTGGATGCTTTCGCTATCTCCCAACATACTCAAAGAGAGTTGTTGGATCAATGTTACTCGCTATCCAAAGGTTGAATTTCGTAACTGGTGATGTATTGATGCATGAAAATCAAGGTTAAACCAAAAGCCAAGTAAAAAGTCATTTTTGAAAAGATTTTCAATCAATTGGTAGTCCTCTTTAACTTTTGAAAAAAAATTTATCTCCAGTGGAGTCACCAGCTGTGAGGCCTCGCCCGAGCATCGCCGTCAAGGCCCGCTCTTAGCTCTTAACAAAATAAGCCGCCGGAGGGACCTTGCTTCGAAGAAATATTCAACTGAGAGGCTTAATACGCCCCTAATAGCAACTCTTTTAAATTTAAGAGAGATAAAAAAGAAGAAAATATGACTTGGAGAGGAAAAAAGACAAAATCTAATGACGAAAATGATTTCTTGTCTTCTTTTCCTTGCTTTCGTGAGTCTTGGTGTGTTTGTGTGTCCTTGTGTGTTTTGAAAGGTGGGGGGAGGCTCTCTATTTATACTAGGAGTTTGGGGGGTCGAATCCCATCATTTATCAATATGGGATTCAGAAGAAAATAGGTGCAGAACGTCGCTGCCGCCGGCAAGAGGAGGTGTTGCCGCCAGAAGGGGGTGGCGCCGCCTCCAGTATGCTTTGGCGGCACAGGTTCTGAAGGACTGTGGCAGCAATGGCAAGGAGTCATGCTGCCGCCCTTAGGCATAGCAGATGCCGCCCAGAGGCGCCGCCACCCCCCTCTGGCGGCAATGCTATGCCTGTAGGGAGGCACCTGTGTCCCAACTTCGTTCTGAAGCCGTTCTAAGTTTGTCCTAGCGCAGGTTTAGTTCTGAGGAGTGTCGTTCAGGTTGGCACGAGTCCGAGGGTGTAAAAAATGAGTGTTCACAATGGTCCGATGAGCCATCATTCCCAGCAATGACCATCAAGCGAGCCACCATCGCCGGAGGTGGCGAGCCACCGTCGCCAGTGGTGGTTCTGAAGATGGAGGTGCCGGTGGCGATGGTGCTGGGAGTGACGGTGGGAGTGAGGATTGTAATGGTGATTATGAAATTGTAATTCTTATGGATTGAGAATGAAATTGTGGAATTAGTTTTTTAGTTATATTACAATTCCATGGAATTGTAGTTAGAATTTCAATTCCAATTCTAGATAGCTGTCAAACATTGAAATTGAGAATTTCAATTCTAATTCCAATTCTAACTCCAATTTCAGACTCTCCAAACGGAACCTAAAAGTTTTAATGTTGTCACACCCCAACACCACTATTGCGACAGTCTTAGGGCAAGAGTAGGCATAAGGCCACCATAAACCCGTAGAACGCTTAACTAAACCTATCTCATTCATAAAAACATACACTTATCCAATGTAAATCATCATATCTCATAAATCATCATATATATATGTCATGACATCTCCACTTGTTCCCTATTGATCAAAAGATAGTTCTAACATCAATATGGAACAAATGAGAGTCTACAAATGCCATCCATGGTAACAAAATCACAGTCATTCCATATCTATCTACGGACTTCTTCTCAATATATATGATTATATATATATATACATACATAACAAAAAAATAATATCCAAAATAATTACAACCAAGCTTCTTGTGAAGAAGAAGTCAAGAAGCTCTATCATCTGGATTAGCTCTCTCTCAAGCTACGCTAGCACCTGAAACCACAGAAGGGGGATGAAGCTTCAACTCAATAAGATATGAACAACATAATGCCTTACGTTAATCAAGAATTTGAGTATCAAATCATGAACATATACATATACATATACTTGGGCATGAAAAAATCTTAAGCTTGTACTTGAAAAAGAATATGAGTGCTTACAACAAATAGCACTATAAAATCATATCATAATTTAAATCATGGTTCTCATTTATAACATAAAAATGCCGGCAAAAGTTGACATTATCAAATCACATATATAATAGAACTAATATCATATCATAACGTATCAGTAGCCTTGCTACCTTAACGTAACACATATGCTTGCGTGGGTATATGCCTATAGCTTATGGCCCCCTCTAGGTGGAACACTGATAAAAACCCTATCAACTGGGCTCCCATTATGCACATGGACCAATGAATTTATTGTCATTAGGAAAAGTGTTCTATACGTATGTATATCAAAAGATCATTACAATAAGGTATTCTAAAAAATTTGATTTAGTCAAGAGACTATTTAACATTTTTATCAAAGGCTCGTTCATGATCTTGGTTCAATGTAACACTTCAGTTAAAGCTTAGAACCTGAACCATAAAGGGTAAACTTAGGAGATTCTTCCTTTGTTTGAAAGTTGTGTGTTAATACATGTTTGTACTTGAATTGAATGTATATGCATGTTTTAGGAAGTATTATAAGTGTAAAAGTGGTTTAAAGGCTGCTAGGAAGAAATTGGGAAAAATTAAATTTTTGGTGAACTGGAGGCAAAATGGTCATTTAACACCCCTTCTAATTTTATGAAAATTAACATGATATTTAAAAGTAGAAAAGAATATTAGGACATGAAAATGATGATATTATATTTATTTAAAGATTTGTTAGAGAATTAAACCCGGTAGAAGATAAGTCCGGGTAAAGCTGCTCGGATAGGGATCAAATTTGAACTAAGGACAATTTAGTCTTTTCCTTTGAGTTATAGACTTATATGGTGTATGCAAGCTTATGGTGTCATTTTAGGTTTACCTAAATCAAACCATTAGATGAAAAGATGAAGAAATTGATGGTTGGATAGCTAGGTTTCACAATTTTTACCATAAACTCAAAGCATAAGATTATGCCATATGATATTTAGTTGATTTTCTTCACCTCTTCATCTTCCTTATCAATTCACCAACCAAATTTTCTCTCTCCTCCATTGCTAAGTTTCGACCAACCTTGAATAAAACCAAAGATTGTTGTTTTCTTCCATTTTTTGATAGAAACCAACTAATTCCATCATTTTAAACACAAATATAGCTTTAGATTCTAAGGAAAAATAAAAAAAAATAAAGAATCAAAGCTTGGAAGTTTTTGAAGAACTTTTGGCAAGTGGTTGATTTTACCATTCTTTTGGTTTAATTATGTTGTTAAGATGTTCTTTGATATTATTTAGTATCAAAAATGAGTTTTGGTTGGAAGAAAAACTAAAAGTTAGAATGAAACCCTTATAGGAAGAAATATGAATCAAAGTATGATTTTGATGGATGTTTTGTTTCAAATGAGTTGTATTTAATGTGTATAATATGAATTAGTGGTTAATTAATAGAAACAAATCCATTTGAATGGAACTTCATATTGGCTGAAATGATGATGATGTGTAATGGTGTTGTGTTTTGATGTTTAATAGGTTTAAAGGCTTGAATGATGTGTATTTGATGTGTTTAATATGAATTAATGGTCATTTGATGGAAAGAAAATCATTTGGATGGAGTTTCATTTGGACCGAAACCTGAGGTGCTTGAATGATGAATTGTACTTTGATGTTTAATAGGTTTATATGGATGAATGCTATGCATTTGATGTATATATATGTTGTATGAGTGATTGGTGTTGAAAAATGGATGAATGGAATGAATTTCATTTAGGTGGAACCATATGGACTTTGTTAGTTTAATGTGTTAGGCTAATGAAATTGAGAAAGTAAGGTTTGAATATAGTTTAATGGTGTAAATGATGTAAATGTATAAGTTCAAATATGGAAATATTGATTGATATAAGTACTTGGAAAGCATACTTGAATTTGGTATATGTTTGATATGATAATATGAACTAAGTGTTTATAAGTTCTTAATTTGGCATTATAGTGATGAACATGTGAAATAAGAATGAAATGTGGTGATAGAATTGCATTTGATGCATAAAGGAATAGAAAGTGTCAATTATGTAATATAGGATCTTTAGTGTATAACATATGTGCTTATGTATGTTGATATGCTTTGATATGTGTTTTGATGTGAATGTATTCAGTATAAGTCTTACCGGAGTGATTTTATTAATATAGGAAAAACTTTCCGAGCTAGGGCCGCTGACGGCGAGTCACAGGCTGACTAGGCCTGTTGGGGAATTTTAGGAGTTTTTGCCTAAGGTGAGTCTATACATATGATTCATGCATTATTCATTCATAAGTCATGCATTTATGCATATGAAATGATATCCTTGCTTGAAACCCATTAATGATCCACTTTTGGGCAGTTTTGCTAAAATGACCTGAAACAGAGCTGCCGAAATGTTTGAAACTGACCTAAACTTTGATTCTGTATAAAATTTATTCTGGAAGACTTTTTAATGTCAAATCAAGCCTAATTGCTTATTATATACATATATTTATGATATGTATAATGAAAATGCCATGGAAATATTGATTCCAAGGAAAACCAGAAAGTGCCTGAAAAATGAGAAACGAACCCGTAATTTAGGGGTGTCAGCTGCGCTGGCGCAATTGGGTTCCGGAGACCAAAATTTTTACATTGAGCCATATTCCTCCTTTGATCTTTGTGATATTATTTAACATTATTAAAGTCATATTTGAGACTTAATATTGATATATTCATACTATATGAGATATTTACATATAATATTATAACAGAACTACTTCGATGGTGTAGTGAGTAAATCCGTCGACTGTGTACACAGATATATGTATATATGCTCTGACCCTTGCTAGAGAGGGTGAAATTCTCTATGCCATGGTGTGATTGGATGGAAATGTGAAGGAAGAGAAGTGAAGTAATAATACAGTATTATATCATGATATGTAACAGATAACTCATTCCTGTTATATTATATGCATTATGGTTCATGATATGTATTTCACTATTTCATTATCAGTTATTGATTATTTACAGATCATTAATGGATAGATGTGGCTTTTTATGAATAATATTGCATATTCATATATTTAGACTCACTGAGTATAATCTTATACTCACCCCTAAGTTGTTAAATGTTTTCAGGACCTCGGTGAGGCAGAAATCCATTGGCTACATTATCTTCAGCTTTGGATTACAGATGTATGTATTGAGGTTACTCTAGTGTATAGAGGTTCCTTGGTATAATGTATATAGGGCTTAGTTTGGCTAAGAGTTTAATGTTTAATATAATCAAAATATTAACCAGGTTTGATATGAGAAAGTAAATTATGTATATATATATGATATGAGATGTGAAGGTAAATATTGAAGTGTTTATTAAGTTGTAATTGATTAATGGAGGTTATAAGGGTATGTATGTTTATTGGAAGTGTTAATCTTTATTTCTTACGGAAAGGTTAAGTAAGAGTTTTAGAGGAAACTCTGTCAAATTTTCTGTAAGAAATGTTATAATATTTAGAAAAAAAAATTACTACCTAAAATATATCATATGTTTAAGGAATGATTGTTAATGATATGATTAGTTTGTAAAAGTAAAGTTAAGGTAAATGCATGGGTTATTCGAGGTACCGGTTGCTTTGGCATTTCCCGTACCCTAGGACCATCATAGTCTAAAGTTAGGCTGTGACATCTAAGAAAAATAATAACCAAGTCATTCTTATACATTAAGGAGGTTATCAAATAAGATTTCATATCATAAAGAACGTATATGAATATTTAACAATTTATCTCATAAGGAGAAAATATACATTTATGTAATTCATAACTTACCTCTTAGTAAAACTTTCCACAATTAAGCTCAACACTTGATTAAATGGAAATCCTCATCAATTCCTTGAATTGTTCAAGACTAGCAAAAATTCCCAAATTCTATAAATTAGGATTTCCTCAATTAACAATACATAATATGGTTCGTTATAATTTTAACCATCTTATAGTCTCTATTATTGTTTCCTAACATCAATTTAATTCATCTCTTAAAGGAAATTTGAAAATTAATAACATAATTTCTATTCACATCACTATTCATCAAAATTCATAAATTCATGTATCTTCCATATTAACCATAATTAATAGTCTTAAATACTCTTAATAGGTTCTATATAACTCATAAATAATTATTCTAACTACCAAAAATCTTAATCTAAAAAGAAAATGAAGTTTGGAGGAAATCACCTTGTTTCCCCAAAAATGAGTTCTTGAAAAATCTTGACTTGAAAATAATGATTGAAGTCTTTAAATGTAATAATTTAATGTATCAATTCTGAGTATTAATGCATTAGAAAACAAATAGAACAAATTGAAGAGAGATAGGATAAGAAAGAAAGAAAAGAAAAGAAAAGAAGTTATTGTGAAACAAAAATTGCTACTGCTTCTCTTTTAAATAAGCTACTACCTCACTAGTCTCCACTCCGTCAATTCTCACTTCGTCAATTTCCACTGCGCCAAATTCCACTTTGGCAATCCTACTTAGCCAATTTCCACTTCGCCAATCCCACTTCGCCAAATTCCACTTCGCCAATTACTATTTTGGCAATCCCACTTCGCCAAATTTCACTTCGCCAAATTCCACTTCGCCAATTTCACTTCGTCAAATTCCACTTCACCAATTTCCATTTCACCAATCCCACTTCGCCAAATTCCACTTCGGCAATCCCACTTCGCCAAATTCCACTTCGGCAACTCGCACTAAAATAACTCGCGAGCGAGCTAGAGAAGTCCAAATGCCTCGATTCTTCTTTCCAATTAAACTAGACACATAGACTACAACTTTCATGATTACCTCTCTAGCTCGATTGGCCTCTATCTATCTCAAAATCGAGGAGCTAGCTTGCACTACCTATCTCTGCCGAGCTGAAAAACCTTCCTCGTCAAGTTGCACTAAACCAGCTCGCAAATGAGCTATAGACATCTAAACTCCTCAATTCTTTTTGTCACTTAAAATAAACACTTAGAGGTCCAACATATCCAAAATTCAGATCAAAAGAAGATCTACACAATTTATGGTGAATTTCTAAATTTCACCATGACTTTACTCTCTAAGTATTATCCAAGCAGGTCTGATTCAATTAGTTCTATCTTGAGCTACAATTCTTCAATCTTCTTGAAATTTTACAACCATCTATATAACACATAAGGGAGCATTTTTATGTTTACATATTTGACTCACTCAGCCACTAAGTCATACCTTGACACCACCGGTGCAACGGTCCTAGAGCAAGGGTTGGCATAAGGCCACCATAAACCCATAGAACCCTTAACTAAACCTGCCTCATACAATAACATACATTCTACTTAAAAGCAAAACATTTGCATCTTATGAATTATCATTTTTATATCATGACGTCTTCACTTGTTCTCTATCGATGAAAAAATAGATCTAACATCTATATGGAAGAAGTGAGAGTCTACCAATGACATCCATAGCTACAAAATCAATCATCTCATATCTATCTACGAAGCTCTAAGGGAATGTATCTCAGTAGACATGATCATCTATATATATATATACATAACAAAACAATATCTCAAGATAATTACATCCAAGCTTCTTGTGAAGAAGAAATTAAGAAGCTCTATTCTCTGGATTAGCTCTCTCTTGAGCTGCACTAGCACCTGAAACTACAGAAGAGGAATGAGTCTTCAACCTAATAAGATATGAATAACATAATGCCTTACATTAATTAAGAATCTGAATATCAAATTAGGAATATGAACATGTACGTATACATATACTTATATGTGGACAAGAAACAATTCTCAAATTTATACTTGAAAGGAACATGAGTGCTTACAACAAATAACACTATCAAATCATGTCATAGTTCTCATTTAGAAAAAAAATATACCTGCAAAGGATGGCATTATCAAATCTTATATATGATAAAACTAATATCATAACATAACATATCAGTAGCCTTGCTACTTTAACGTGGCACACATGCTTGCGCGGGCATATACCTAGAGCTCATGGCCCCCTTTAGGTGGAGCACTAATAAAAACCCTATCAGCTGAGCTCCCATTGTACACATGGACCAATGAATTTACTCTCATTGAGAAAATCATTCTATTCATATGTATCTCAAGGGATCATATATATTTATAAATAATGAAATTTCAACAAAACTGAACTTGGTTAAGAGACCATTTAATATTTATATCAAAGGCTCATTCATGAACTTGGTCCAAGGAAATAACCAAATCATTATCATATATTAAAGGATTTCATAAGTAAGTCATCAAAATAATAATGACATATCACAGGGAATAGATATATATAAATATTTGACAATTCATCTTGTAAAGGGAAATATACATTTATATAATTCATAACTTACCTCTCAGTGAATCTCTCCACTATATCGATCAACAATTTATTAATTAACTAGCCTCATCAAATCTTCGAACTATTCAAACATAATCAAATCCCCAAATTTTATAAATTAGGGTTTCCTCAATTAATAATATATACTATGGTTCCTTAAAATTTTAACCATCTTATAATCTTTATTATTGATCCCTAACATCAATTTAATTTACCTTTTAAAGAAAATGTGAAATTATGAACGTAATCACTATTCATCAAACTCATAAATTTCTCGTATCTTCCATATCAACCATAATTAATTGTCTTAAATGCTCTTAACCGGTTATATATAGCTCATAAATAGTTATTCTAACTACCAAAATCTTATTCTAAAAGAAAATAAAGTTTGGAGAAAATTACCTTATTTCCCAAAATGAGTCCTTAAAGAATCTTGACTTTGATATGATGACTGAAGTCTTTTTAAATGAGAGAATATAATGATTTAATACATTAATCCTGAGTATTAACGAACTAGAAAACAAATGGAACATATCGGAGAGAGATGGGAGAAGAAATGAAGAAGAAAGAAGGAAAGAGAGAAATTATCGTGAAAAAATAAAGGGCTACTGGCTCTCCATTAAATAAGCCACTGCCTCGCTAATTCCCCGTTTCGCCACTTTCCACTTCGCTAAACCCACTTCGCCAAATGCTACCTCGGCAATTTCGCTTCGCAAATTTTCTACTTCGCCAATTGCCACCTCGGCAACCCCACTTCACCAATTCTCCACTTCGCCAATTCTCCATTTCGCCAATTGCCACCTCGAAAATCCCACTTCGCCAATTCTCTACCTCGCCAATTGCCACCTCGGCAATCCCACTTCGCCTTTCCTGTTTTATCGAGCTGGAAAAGCTCCTTGCCAACTCGCACTAGACCATCTTGCAATCGAGCTACTGACATCCAAACTCCTCAATTCTACAACTATCTATATAACACATAAAGAAATATTTCTTTCATACTTACACTTGACTCGCTCAGCCTCTAACATTCTCAAAATAAACAATGACATACTTATACTCACTGCAAGAAATAACTGTCACGACCCGTTCCCGCAGTTGGATCGCGACGGTCCTAGGGCACGGGAGATGCCAATGGCGACCGGCACTCGTAGAACCCAGTATCAATCACATTCACAATATACATATATATTTATCGCAGCGGAATAAAACTTATCCATCATCTGTTACATATGGCATATCTATGCATATATATATATATCCATCATTCATAAAACACTAATCATTCTGAAATACTATCACATATATCCTCATAAACATATATATATCTGTTCATGTCCTAGCTAACCCATACATATCCCATGGAGCAGCTAGATATGAACATCCAAAATACAGAGTACAAAATATATATATACATCAGTAGTGCTGGCAGAAATCCCTGG